>JANHFT010002579.1:74108-86107 GCA_032467955.1 Pseudoxenodon macrops | reverse complement strand
ACCCAGTCTGTTACTTGATGTTTAGAGCTAAAGGAGAACTGAAGAAGCTTCTTGGATAAGAAGCGAAATGTCTTCAAAGAAAAACCAGAAAGTCCACTTGCCTCTTGAAAAAGCACCTTTGGGACAACCATGAGTTGGATGACTGAGAATCTCCATAGACATTTAGCTTCCTATTTTTATCTTATTTATTTTGACAGAGAGAGAGAAAGAGAGAGAGAGAGAGAGGGAGAGGGAAGACATTCCTGCATAATCTAACAGACTGAGCATGTCAGAAGAAAAAGAACTAAAACAGCAACAATAAAAGTGTTATCACTTGTTGGCTCATCTTCTTCTATGTCTTCATCAGGTGCGTAATTGCGGAGGAATTCTGCAAAAGACCTATTTTGTTGCAAAAGCTCTTGATAGGATCCCATTTCAGAGATTCTACCATCCACAACAACTACAATGTAGTCCACCTGAGGCAAAAAATGAATGCCATGGGTCACCAGAATTCGAGTCTGAAAATAAAAAAATAGTACAGTGGTCAGGAGTGCTACCTTGCTAAAATTAAAACATTCTTAAAAATACAATTATACTTCATTTTAATAATTACAACTAAGACAACCTTGATTACATCTTATGAAATGAACACTACTGCAAACGCCAAGATATGAACAACACCTCACATATTACCAGCTGGCCTCACAACAAACAATGGCCTAGGCATCTTGTCAATCTGACTTTCAAGCATTATTTAGAACTGATCAGATGGTAACCAGAGAGAGAGAGAAGATACAGGTAGTGCTTGACTTACAACCACAACTGAGCCCAAAAATTTATGTTGCCAAGTGAGACATTTGTTAAGTGAGTTTTGCCCCATTTTATGACTCTTCTTGCCACACTTGCTAAATGAATTATTGCAATTGTTAATAACTTGCTTTTTAAGTGAATCTGGCTTCCCCATTGACTTTGCTTGTCAAAAGGTCCCAAAAGCTGATCACATGACCCTAGGAGGGTGCAACCATCATCAATAAGAACCAATTGCTAAATACCTGAATTTTGAACATGGGATTATAGGGATACTGCAATGGTCATAACTCTGAAAAACAATTATAAGTCTCTTTTTTTCAATGCCACTGTAACTTTGAACAGTTGTATGTTGATGACTATCAGTACAGAGGAAGAATATGTTCTTTTCTTTTGTGAAATGCTGTTATTTTAAATAAAATAATACAGCATATTATCAGGTGAAAGAAAGGAATCCTAAGCAAAGGAAACACCACATGCACTTTGGATGATTTCCTGTACACAGCAGATGATGTCTAGGCGCAAGCAAGATAACGTTGAAAGGAAAAATCATATCTCAAGACAGGTGTAGGGAATTTGCAGCCCTCCAGATGGTGCTCAATGACAACCTGCAGCAATCCCAGCCAACATGATGGTTGGTGAGGAATGATAGGAATGGTGATTCAGCAATATCTGGAAGGGTGTGGGTTTCTGCTTCCTGCCCAAAGATGATTAAACATAGTAGGAAAATCTACCAGAAAAATATCAAAGGTCAACAGTAACTGAGGACCAATGTAATGTAAAGATTAGGGCCAGGAGGTAGGAAATCCAGGGTCAAATCAAGCTTCAACCATAGAAGTTCACTGGGCGACTTTGAGCCAGCCACTATCTTCTAGCCCACGTTCAAAAGGATTGTTGTTCTGTATGTATTTAGTATTACAAATCTTAACAACAGGGAGGATTATCTTCGCACAATATTGGAAAGATGAAGAAACACCATAAGATGAAGAGACAATTAAGAAGATACTAGACTGTGCAGAAATGGGATAGACTTACATTGAAAATCAAACAGAAAGAAGACACAGAATATTATCAAACATGGAATTTATTTCACCAGTGCTTGGAAAAAAGGAGTGGAGAGTAAGTATGGAATCTATATTGTTAAACAAACTAAATACGTAGACAACACGATGTTTATTAAGCACTAAGAAATGTAATTAATAGAAAATTAATTAAATTTTTTTTTTTAAAAAAAGGGTTGTTGTTCTGAGTGTAAAATATGAGGAAGGGACTATGCCTTTTTTTGGAACTTCAAGAAAAAAGTATGATGTACATCAAACGATTGAATGATTCAAGAAAAATAGGATGGGATTTCTAGGATGGAATGGATGAGCAGTAATGGACTACAAATTCCATCGCATTGCATAGCTTGTAGCTTTACCAAGAACAGCCATCCCCGGACTGGCATCATGGTAGTCCATTGGATCGGCAACACACTGAGAAAGTCTGACTTATTAGACTTAAAAAAAAAAATATCATAAACTTTAGGACTAGCAATGAGGATCTCTCTTTCAAAAGTGATATGTGCCTATAAATATACAGATTTCAGATCTCTTTGGTCTCACCTTTCCTTTAAGCGCTCCTTCTGGTCCAATAACATTGTCAAAGATGTGATTTGCCACATGAGAATCTACTGCTGAAAGAGGATCATCTAACAAGTAAACGTCAGTATTGCTGAACACAGCACGGGCAAGGCTCACTCGTTGCCGCTGGCCACCTGAAAGATTGATGCCCTGTGGGGTGAAAAGAGGAGAAAAAAATATATCACACCTTTCAAATGCAACAAGCAATGGTGTCAGTTCTACCAAAACCCACCATATCTGCAGGGAGAGCTCAAACATCAGAAAGCTAAGGTGCAATTCAGATTCCTGTCACTTGCAAAGACAAGAATCTTTGGTGCCCTATTGGCTGCATGCTCCCAAAGATAGTGTCCAATTGATTCAAAGGATTATGGAAAGGAAGGTCTGGAAGGGTTCTAGATCACCGTCCTCGTTCGTCCTTCTGCTCATTGTAGGAATCCACTATTATAGCATCTCTTTGAAATGCCCATCCAGCTTCTGCTTATATCCTTCCAGATAAAGAGAGCCCAGTATTTCTTGAGGGAATCTATTCTGTTGTTGCATCAATTCATTACACCTAGATTGATATGCAGCTTCAGCCTTGACACACAATCTTTCTGCTAGTTGGCTAATGGGAGTTATAGAGGTCACTGGTTACAAGACGAAAAAAACCCCAAAGCAGTATGGTCTTGGGGCTGGCAGGACAATGGTGAAAGGACCACGGTAAATGACTCCTTCTTTCTAAGGGGTCGACACCTCTGGATGATGCATTTTAAAAAGGAGAAAAGGGCAACCAATATGATCAGGAGCTGGCTGAGGAAAGGCTGAATTACAGAAAAATGGATTACCAAAAAGCGGCTGGAAAATTATGAAGCTAGATTCCCTCCCCTCTGTTTCTCCCTAAATTAATCCACTGAGGTTGCATGGTGGAAATTCTCTGAGATATAAGATCTCTGGTACTGCCTATATCAACTTGAATGACTTTCGAAGGAATCAACTTGAGTTGACTTTCAAGGATTAGACAAATTTGTGGAAGAGAAGGCTATAACTCTCTTTATTGCTCTACTGAAATTTTATAATTGGAAATTTTATATATTTCCCAACAACCTGCTTTAGTTTAATAAATAAACTAAATGATGGTCCCTGTACTGCCTTAGACCAACATTTAATTAATGTGTCCAGGAGAGGCTTGCTGAATACATGCTGTACTTGTGGCTTCTCCAAGGCATTGGAAAAGTAGGTGGAAAATGGATCCTGGACTAGGTAAATCCTTGCTCTAATCCAGCCTCAGGGGCTCTTCTTCTCTGAGAAAAATTAAAGAGCTTAAAAAAATGCTGAGGAATTGGGCCAATTGTTTCATTTTCAGGACCTTTCTTATCTTTTTAGACTGATAATAAGAAAATACTTTCAGTCTTTATCTGAATCAATCAATCAACCATTCAAACATGCACACACTGCTTTAGTAATTTGAATTTAAATAAAAGGTAATTGTTTGGAAAATCCCACAATCTTTTTCAAAATGATGAGTGGAAAGCTTTAAATCCACTACATTATTCAAATGTCACTGCTTCCCATTTACGCTTCTCTTTCATTCCCTTATCTTTCCCTCAACTCTGACTTTATATACACACCTCATTTTACTTTAATTAGTCCTCTGCATACTATCATAGCTTGGCATGCTCCATCACGTTGCTTTCTCCCCACTGTGCTTTCTTCCCTAGCTATATAAATTTGCAGGATAAATTAATATAAAAACTCAAGCTCACTACAGCCACTCCTCATTTAGCGAATTACTTTATTAAGTGGCCATTTGCAAATATGATGATAAGAAGCAGTAGTAAACAGTAGTAAAAAAAATCATTTTTCAATCAATTCATGGATCAAATTTCTGCACCTGATAACAATGCATACTGCAGTCAGGCTGGTGTTGCTGCATGAGAGAATTTTATTTAAATTACGGTAGATGGCATCAACTCTCTCTCGCTGTCAGACACATGCTTTGCTTAGTAACCATTTTGTTGGAGTGAATTACAGTTGCTAAGTGAGGAGAAAATATATACCGTATTTTTCAGATTATAAGATGCACTGGTGTATAAGACGTACCAAGATTTTGAAGAGGTAAGTAAGAAAAAAAAGTGTTTGTTCTCCCCTGCCCCCCAGAAGCACTCTGCAGGCCTCCCAAACCCTCTTTATGCCCCATTTTCCACAAAAATGAATCCATTTTGGCGAAAAATGGAGTGCGCAGTGGGTTTGGGAGGCCTGCAGAGTGCTTCTGGGGGCTGGGCGAAGACAAAAACGCAATTTTTCACAAAAATGGGACACGGGGGCGGGTCTTTGGGAGGCCAAAAATGGCGGTATTTAGTGTATAATACACACCAACATTTCCACCCTCTTTTAGTTGCATCTTATACTCCAAAAAGTACGATTTCATTCTCACTATACATAAGGAGTTGATTGTCCTTATTCTATCTAATCTTATTTATCCTTAACTCCTGTGAAATGAGTAACTGTTATGTTTTATGGATGAAATTACTTAATTTGACTTAGATTTGACACCTAACCTGTACTTCTTTCTGGATCAAATTACTGGCTTCTGATTCTCATTACGCAAAAGGTTTGGTGGCAGAAATTAGGATTCAACAATGTGGATTTAGGTTCTGGAACACCGTCTCCACCTTTGTTTTGCTTTTTGTCTCACCCATTTGTATTTTGAGAAGAGAGTACTGATGGCCATGCTTACCCGCAAATTATTTATTTCATGAATGGAATGAATGAATAATGGGATGGGCATTTTTGAGAGCGTCCCTGGCATGGCCAAACTGTATTCACCCCAAAAGCCTTGCTGTGATGATAGTGGAGAGGACTCAGAGAGGCAGCTATTGCATGTCTTGCTAAAGGTCTTACCTTCTCACCTATTTCTGTTTGATCTCCTCCAGGAAGCATCTCAAGATCTTGTGTCAAGGCACATGCCTCTAACACAGCCTGATATTTCAGCTCATTAAGAGGGTGGCCAAACAAAATATTATCTTTCAAAGTTGCATTCTGGATCCAAGCTAGCTGGGGTACATAAGCGATTGAACCCTAAAATCAATAATATAAGACAGATCTGATTAGAAGCTACACAGATATTTCAAATATTCAGATTGCCAGAATATTTTTCACACTGCTGAAAACCAACCTTCACAGCCACATCTCCAGTGACTTTCTCCATTTCACCAAGAAGAGCTGACACCAAGGAAGACTTCCCGCAGCCAACTTGGCCCACTATGGCTACCAAAGAACCAGTGGGGACTAGCCAATTTATACTGGAGGAGAGGACAAAGGCAAAATCAAGAGAGGATCATTTGCTCAGAAGTATTTAAGCATAATAGAGTAAAATCAACAAAGAACTCAACAAACAACAAAGAAGGATTCCTAAAGGCTAAATGATATTTTGTGACATACGCTTGACTGGATTACAGCTTAATTTGTCACAGCTTGAAAGTGAAAATAGACTGCTGTTGCTGAAACAGACCAAGACATGTTTTCTGGAATCCGCCATAATAAAAACACCTAGCAGGCCTGCCTATTTTTCCTTGATGTGAAGGTACGGTGCAAAATTCTAACAGGAGCCTTTATTGAATCACTTTGACCTCATTCATGTTTCAGCATCTTAGAAAGAATGAAGAACACAAGCTGCAGAATTGATGACTACAGAAGAGGAAGGCATGAAACATAATTTGATGTCATCATGAACTCAAGCGCCACCTTTAGAAATTAAGGGACAGAAATTACAAATACAACCAGCTGTTTTCTGTCTCAGTGTTGATTTTTGAGGTCAGGCTAAACGGAATGGGGTTGATTTTTGAAATTTGCATGCAAGCTAACTGGTGACAGTCACAATATAAGGAAGTTTGTGACCTATAATGTAAAAGAAGTAGATGATAGAGTGTGAATTAAGAAATGAAACGAGAAAGATAAAAACAGATATTTGTACATCTGTGAAATTAAAAAAGGAGAAGGAAGAAATATATCTGAATGAAGGTGATTTGACTTGAATACAAGAAAGTAATTGGCCATTTGGAGATATTCAAAGAAATCAGAAAGGTGACAGTTACCTCCTTAAAAATGTATATTTTGAATACATGATTTAAGAATCTCAGTTTATACATATTCATTGTAAAAGAATGTGTATCAATCTAAAACAATAATTGATTCCAGATGATTCTAGATCAATGGTCCCTAATCTTTGTGGCTTGGCGCCCACCTGGGGGGGCGGAGAGAGTAACTGGGCCATAAGAGTGGCGGGCTAGTGTGCACGCAGCTCAACTTGCACAAGTTGAGCTGTATGTGTGCCGGCCCGTTTTTAACATGACTTGGTGGCAAATAGGCCATGGCCAAGGGATTGGGGAAACTTATTCTAGATGGCTGATACCTTTAAAAGCAAAGAACAATACAATAAAGATCAATGAATTGCACCTGGAAACTGCTGGCAATCAATGTGACCAGAGGCTATGACCATTTTTTTGATATAGTCAAGAGTCTTTTTTTTTCACATCTTGGATTTTGGGCAGCTGGGAAATAGCATGTATATTGACGTGAAAAATCTGGGCAATAAAATGGGAAGCCACTGTACCATCCAAGAGAAAAAGAGTATTACGTAGTATCACAACCTTGTTTTTCTGTCTCTTAGTGACTGGTGATGGATCACTTCCACTTGAATCAGGTGGCAGAGTTTCAACTGTGGAATCTTTTATATCTCACCTGTGTGGGTTTTAGATTCCTCAGAGGCAAACATGTTACATTTTTTTGTAAGTGATCACCAGAACCCTATCTCTACATCTCTCCTATAAGCTGTATAGGAAGGGGAACAAAAGCAAGTAGATTTGTCATGAGCTGGTCAGGGGACGTGCCAATTCTTCTGCTGCTCATGGTGACTTCTGTTCTTTTCCCAGAATGCACCTGGAAGATACAAATTCTCCCCTACTGTGTCCAACATCATTTGGAACATCCTGTAAGCTAGTCCAATCATATTTGTTTCCCCCCCCATCTTTTAGACTTAATTCTTCTTCTGCCTTTTCAATTCATCAGTGCATGTACTCTATATATTGAAATACTGTTAAGACATTACATTTCAATTAAGAATATTATAGTAGATATAATGGGACAACTGTTATAATCACTATATCCTGGAATATGAGTTAAAAAAAATATACTGAGGCACTGACCTAATTAATTGCAAAAACAGGCTATATAAGGACACACAGACAATAAATCAGAGTTGCTCTGGGCCACAGAACACCAAAGAAGGAGAGATATTTGATGTAATTTTACTGCTGGGCGAGACAGTTATCAAGGACATTTGAAATCCAGAGAGAAGGAAAAGGATATTTGAAACGGGAAAGCCCAAAATCAGATTCTTTGGACTTGGATCCATCGGAAAGGAAAGATTTAAAGAAAGAATTTAGACCTAAAACATAAAAGAACCCTAAAACTCTGACACAGGAGAGAAGGCCTCATTAAACTTGGGCTTACTGTTTGCTGGTGTTCTTCATCTCGCTTGCCTAGAAAAACATCTCACGGAGCAGTGATCAGCCTGTCTTTGCATCTTGCTAATCATTTATCCTCATGCCTTTGCTTTCACAGTTGTGTTCGTGCAGAAGAAAAGCTTAGCAGAGCTGGATTTATTGAGTTTATTTGCCGCTGCTTTATTGTAATATATTTTATGCATGTAGCTTTTGTCAGAAGTAAAATCACTTCAGTGAATTGCATATATTTGTTTATGCCTATAGAGTCAGAATTAGTACATGAAACAGACCTCTGAGAGTGTAAGGTATAAGGTCAACTTGCAAAGCTTTCATGTTGCCATAAACAAGAAGGCGGGGAGAGCAGAGGGAGCTGTTTGCGTGCCTTAACTGAATCTACCTTCCACAAATGCCTTCTACAGATTGTATCCTAGGTTGCTGGGGTCCACAGGAGCCTCACAGACCGCCAACGATGTGATTTATGACATGTCCAGGAGGGAGGGGGGAAACAGGGTCATAAGGGCTCGTAATCGTACGTGAAATTAGTTCTGACTGTACCGGAGTGTTGCCGGAATGTTGCTTCTAATAAATCGCTATATATCTTTTGCAGCTTGGCTCGTGGCTCATGAATTAGTTAGGGAACCTTTCGGAAACTTCACATAAGGGCTTTGTAAAGAATGTACATGCCTGAATCTTCTGGCTGCCCCATGAGGATAAGTCAGATTGATCCTAGAGATGAATTGAGCAGGAAAGCCTTAAGAACTGATAGCAATTTGCTACTTAAGGATTGCCATCCATCAAGGCATGGGATTGACCTGAAGAAGTAAGTTGCAGATTGGCTCCTAATATCACTGTTGTTCACAGTGAGCATCTAGAATTGTTCTACACAACTGATGAATATGCAAAACCACTGTGCCATTTATGAAAGGGATGTAAAACTGCAGAATCCATTCTGGCCTGAGATAATCTAATTGAAATGGTAGAGCCAACATTGTGAAGTCTGCATTCTCTTAATAAGCAATGGGAAGAGGCACAGCAACAAGCCTTCAAGACATTTCCATTTTGCAAAATCCCAACTGCAATTTCACTGAGAATTATGTCCCATGTTGTGTAAGGGAAATAACAAGCTGTTTAGTGACATTTAAAGATCTTGCGCTTACCTCAGTAACCATTCAAGAAGCAGTTGAGATTGAAAAACAGTAAAAACTCTGCAAAGTTTGAAAGGACTAATTTTCACTTACATAAGCCATCAGTTCCAAATATTAAAAAAATAAATTGGGAGTAGGGGTGGTGCCTTTCAAATAACATTTAAAAACTGCAAAAGCTGCTCACTCCCAGAGAGACAAGATGCCAGAAAATGTCAACAAATACAATTGAAAAAGGTTTCCTTACTCCTTCAGAGCTGGGTCAAGATCCTTCGCCCAGCTGAATGTTCCATGCCTTATGGTAACTGCATGGTCTATAAACACAACAAAATATGAAGGAAAAAAATGAAGCTGCAATTCTATCCATCAACTTTTCCCAATATGGAGCCCTCAAGTCCAGCAACATTTGGAGAGCAACATCTGGGAAGAGTCCTATGCATGCATCCTGGTTGAAGGCAGGATGATTTATTTCAGAATGGACATGCACTAGCAATAGCACTTAGACTTATATACCACTTTATAGTGCTCTAAGCAATTTTACAGAGTCAGCATATTACCCCCAACAATTTTGGGTCCTCATTTTATCCACCTCGGAAGAATGGAAGGCTGAGTCAACCTTGATCCTGATGAGATTCAAACTGCCAAATTGCAGTCAGCCGGCAGTCAGCAGAAGTAGCCTGCAGTACTGCACTCTAAGCACTGCGCCACTGTGACTCACTGGAAAGAGTATAGATGTTTAATGCCAAAGAAGTAGTAGACTGATTGGACGAGTTTGCTAAAGAGATTTGAGGAACTATCATGAAAAGTTCACTCTTATTTCCCCCAACTCTTTAAGCAATGTCTTGTTACGTGAGTAATCACAAGTCCTGCTGCTGGGGTCAGATCAACAGAAAGCAGATTTGGAAAAGTTGAGGGTCATTCTTTAAAATGTTAAAGAATGTCAGAAGCCTCTTCCAAATTGCTCTCTGAAGCCACACTGTTTATGAGATGTGGAGAAATACTTTTAACATAAGCAACCTCAGCTTAAATATTTATCCACTAGCAATGACTAAAACTCAGGCTTGTTTATCAGCCCGTTATAGCTGCTCCCTAAAGACTATGCTCAATACTTCCACCACCCTCACACCTTTCCTTTTTCTGCAAATGGAAAAGCCTCTCAAAAATAAAGACTAAGGAAGAGTCATCAGGATGGCAAGGCTTCAGTGGAAACTCTGACAAGCTTTCAAGTTGAACAGAGGGAAAGATGCAGACTTCGTCTGTGGAGCTGCACGCAATACAGTAAACTTTGATGCACTTCTGCTTCTTTTATTCGGATACATGCCACGGAAGCAAGATATCAGAAAAGGGAAGGAATCTAGAATCTGCCTGCACGTCTAATTGGGCCTGGAGGCTTTTCCATACAGCTACAAGCAATCCAGTGAGCCTCTTGAAACCTTCGTTCTCATTTTGGCTTCTTTTTTCAATCCTTCAAATTAAAAACACCCTGGGCAGAAAAGAACCTGGGACAGCCACCACTTGTCTTTCAGTCTGTGTATGGATGTCACAGCAAAGCCAGGGTTTATCAAATGCCCTTGGACTTCCTCTGCCCTCAATTTACTCCCAGCTTTCTACCCTCTCTCCCAGAAACCTCATTTTTTAAATTAATCTCTGGGTTTGTCATCTCCTGTCACACAAAATTATGGCTTTTATGATATCAAATTGCAATAGAGATGAATCAACTAAGATTCAGACGCCTGAAAAACTACTGTTGTTAAGCTCCATATTAACTCTACACATATAAATTATCTTACAACAGGATTAGTTAGTATAGAAATCCATATATCATATGAAAAAAGATTTCAGAATAAGAATAATTATTCTATTCTGAATAACTATTAATTAAGAATAATTATTCCTATTCTATTAGAAATAACTTAGGTGATATCATCACTTTTGCAGTTTACAGAAGGAATGTGTAACAGTTTAAAGATATTATTTGGCAAGCAAAATGAACCAGATTATCTATTTTATATATTACCATATCTCAAAGTGAGAAGCATCTATGCACAAGGCCTAAACTGTAAATTTATCTAATTATATTTTTAAACAGCCCAAGGAACAGCGTTTTCTTTTTAAAGCTGAAAATGTCAACTGATTTCACTAAAAATATATGTGCGTGCAGACTGCAGATTCTATTGAGAATATGATAGACAAACTACCAGTAACATGAATTCTCACTAGGTGCTGCCACCTTTCCATGCACTTATGAAATGTATCTTAGAAACTCTGCACATGTTATCAGAAAAGCATTTATGCAAGCCTCCTCAACCTGGCACTCTTTGGATAGGGTGAGCATTCCCACGCCAGAATTGCTTGCAAAGTATGGGAATTGCAATCCTAATGCACCTGTCAATTTGTGATAAGGGTTCTCTGTGTAACCTTTAGAAGTTACAAACTAGCCTTTGCTCCCCCCCCCATGTAAACACACCCCATTTCACCTTCCATGCTTCTATATCAACCAAAGTAGAGTGTTACCTGGAGTAATTGACTTGGTTTCCACACAGTTTGGATCAAGTTCATCATGTGACAAGAAGTGTTGAATCCTTTGCAGTGAAACATTTGTCTGGGGAATACATGGGAAAATTGACTGGTTTAATATGAGATGGGATATTCTGAGAATCCTCCCAAGGGGAAACAGCAGCTCATGGTCACAATGGTTCTTAGTCTCAAACTATTAGGTTGTTGAAGATATTAGATTAGGCTTGGGGAGACCCTAGTTCAAGACCAACATCAGCCATGGAAGCTCATGGAGGACTCTGGACCAGCCGCCATCAAAATTGAGGAAGGAACTGGAGAAAAAGGCAACTTATATATTTGGAGGTATATATATATATGGATCATGCGCAGATATATTCTGCTGAATTGAGATAAAGTATGACAAACATTGCACCAGCAAATTTCACAGGTTAAATTTATAACCTGCCCAT
>JANHFT010002579.1:55741-68522 GCA_032467955.1 Pseudoxenodon macrops | reverse complement strand
CCTCCCATTTCCCCACAACAGAAAAATGCATAGTAGAATAGCTGAAAGTGTGGCAGGCCAAAATGCAGGCCTGACACGCTACTCTTCAGAAAAAAACATGTAGGCTTAAAATCATCAGGAGATCATCAACAAGGGATGTTGTTGGTCATGAACATTCTTGCCTTCTCACAAAGGATTTTCATTTTTTTCTCTACAAAGTAGAATACATAGTGTAGAATACATAGGAATATTAAAGCCTGGTGTTTTTGTTTCGCTTTTTCAAAACGGTCCTTGGCTACTTTTCATTGGCACTCTAGACAGAAACATGTTTCTGTTTTCACTTTTAAAAATATAACGACAAACAAATATACCCTTTGGTGGCAGGCAAGGTACTGTACAGAGATGACAGCACAACAAACATGTGCCACCCAAAGCTGTTTTTCTGTTTGAGATAACTTTCACAGTAGCGAATAAACCAGAGATTATAATGGTGCCAAGAATGTGCCAAAACAATGGTGTATTTTTAGCTGTTGTGTAGAACTTGTATTTTCCCCCCCGATTCTTTCCAGTCACCACTAGTAGCATTTCAATGGAATGCTTTTATTTGCATGGGACTTTTATAATATTATTACAAAACAGATAGGATGTCAACCACTAGCAAAGTATAAATATTTTAGTGATCAGGAAGGATGAAGTAAGAATTCCCCCTCCCTAAAACCATTTCTATTTTAACAGCACTACAACCATACCTTCCATATTCCACTTGCAGCTTTTGAAATATAAATCTATTGCTACTAATCTCCATAAGCTGTTGTATCCTCACTTGATTATTAAGAAAGTTTCAAAAACGCATGATTTTCATTAAAGTGGAAGCAACCAGTTGTCTTTAAGATGACTTCCTCTACTAGAGTTTCTCTAGTACAAGGTCAGATTTAATGTAATAGCTTTGCATAGCAAGAAATCCAAGAGAAAATTCTATACCTCCCAGAGAAAGTATAAAGCAAGGCCGATTTGAAGTGGTGCAGACCACAGCATGTTGAGGAAGGTAGTCAGGTCCATGAACCGCTGGGCATCCACTGACATCAGGTTGACAATTTCTCCAACAGTGGAAGAACGCTTTGCTGAGTTGGTGATGACTAAAGACTAAGAAGACAGGGAGAAGAATTCCATTATGCATTCTCTTCTTCTTCCAAAAGACTCATGACGGTGCAAATGTTCCTCTTCTTCACTATTTAATCCTGAGAAATAATGATTGGTCCAGGCTTATCCTTTGAACTTCGTGGTCATGTAGGGATTTGAATCTGGCTTTCTCTCTATGTTGACCCTTCAACAGACCGCAGCAGACTGAACCTCATGTCATTAATTATTATAGCACAGCCCATTCTATCTTTATATGCCTTTCATATAATTTGCCTGTCAAGGGATAGGGACAGCGATTCAGTATGTTTTCAGCCATATTCTGCAAATTCTGCAACCATCAGCAAAATCTTACACTGCGTTAATCCAAAGCAGTCGTGTCCCCCTTCCCCCAAAACTTGGATGTGGTCCTCTGAGCATTCCAAAATTCTTCAACGTATTGTAATTTTTAATGTAACAAAGGGAAATATTATTAAATTTGGGGGAAATAATCATATTCATTGCCTAAATTATTTTTAAATAAATATAAACCAAAAACCTAATTTATCTTTTTTGATCCCTTCCTCCCAATTCTTCCTTCTTCTTTGCCATATTCCAGTTCCTGGTTTTGGAACGTAGTTGGGTGACTTAGCTTTTTGAATTAAAAGGATCAGAAAGAAAACAGAAAATTTCTTTTAGGAGCAATTGGCCAACATGGTAAATGATCAATAAGGTATTGATAATCTCTGTTTTAACTATAAAAAAGGTAAAGTTTTCCCCTGTCCAATTGTGTCTAACTGCAAGGAGGCTCTACTCATCTTTATTTCTTAGCCAAGGAGCCAGCATTGTCCGAAGACACTTCCATAGTCATGTTGCCAGCATGATTATATGCTAAGGCGTTACCTTCCCACCAAAGTGGTACCTATTTATCTACTCACATTGCATGGTTTTGAAATGCTATTCTGCCTTTCAGAAAGAGTGTATTTTAGACAAAGTATTCTATAATACAAACGATTTAGGAAAATATTTTAACTATATGTTTTTACTCTCACCCACGAAGTGCATTTTCTGCAACATGGCTTAAGGGGATATTGGTAGATATTTTTCCCCACTGGCTTGCATATGTATTTCTCATCTCTTAAGTTACCTACATCTGGTGAAATAATTCCCTCCATCTCCTCAGCTATAATAACAAAAGGAACAGTGTCTGCCATATAGGGTTGTTGCATGAACTTCTGAGATACAATATAGAAATATGAAAGACAATGTGTCTTTAGGACAGAGAGATTCCGCTCAGTCTGCCTTTAGCTATTAAAGCTCACTTGGTTTGGTCACCTCTCATTCAGTCCGAATTATTTCCCGTGATGAAATTAAGCAGTAAAATTGCAGCAGGCAGTAACATACATGCTGCCTTGAGCATCTGACAAAAAAAAAGATATAAATCTAATAAGATAAAGATAATATTTGAAATATATCAATTTCTTATTGGCAGGTAATGTAATGACTTTCATAACAAGGCAGCCATTAGTGGGTTAAGGTACCAGGCTAGAAACTGGGAGACTGTAAGTTCTAGGGTGATGAAAGCCAGCTAGGTGACATTGGACCAGTGACTCTCTTTCAGCCCAATCACCTTTTATTGTTATGGGAAAAATAGGAGGAGCAAGGAATATTAGGTATGTTTGCTGTCTTGAATTATGTAGTAATAAAGGTGAATATAAAATAGGTAAAAATAAAGCAATAATAAAATATGTATCACTCTATTTTTTGATCCCCAAAATATGATATTCCAAACACATCCAATGTCTACTGATCTGTGGCTTATAAACTACCTGGCAAATGTTGTTCGCAGTAAAGATTCTCTCCCACATCAGTTATTTATTTGAATGCATAAACATTAGCCCATTAACTCTAGTCAGTATCATGGCTTAAGATATACATCAGTTGTTCTCTAGAATAATCATGGGGGGGAAATCCAGCTTCTTTCCTTCATTAGTCATTCATTTGTATATACAAACATAAGCCCACTTATCTGAAATACAATCTTAGGTATACAAATAGCTTGGAGAACATGCAAAATATCTGAATAATTGAATGGGGGGGACATTCAAAACATCTGAATAATTGAATGGGAAGCATGCAAAACATCTGAATAATAAAATGGTTTTACTCAAAGGAGAGTCATTTATGAAGCTTTCAGAAGCAGCTGTGAAGGCTACTAAGAACTTCATGCATATATGAACATAGCTTAGAATACATGTTGATGCTAAATCTCATTACAAACATGCATTGCTCACTTATTCATGAGGGGCTGATTAATCGTTCAAGAGTGATTTTCACTTGCCAAAAATTTATTTAACTTCTAGATACACAATTTGAGATAGATAGATAGATAGATAATAGATAGATAGATGTAGATAGATAGATAGATAGATGTAGATAGATAGATAGATAGATGTAGATAGATAGATAGATAGATAGATAGATGTAGATAGATAGATAGATAGATAGATAGATAGATAGATAGATAGATAGATAGAAATTTGTGTGTGTGAATGGTAGTAAGAATGGATGAAAGTGTGCTCAGTCTAGATGAAAGAGTGGGTTTTCCTGAGGAAACAAGATAATTTTAGAATTAAAAGAGCACAATCTGAGGTTTGGATAGCATGGTTTTCTATATTTTGATAAAGTCAGTGTAATTTTAAGAATTATTATATTGGAAGTGCCATATTGAGAATATGGAATAGATATAAACCCAGATGGTACCTTGAAATGCCTTTATGGATTTCAGCACCAGAATCATTTTATAGGAAAGAAACAGTAGCTGAAGAAAAGTAGTTAGCTTATCAAGAATTGTTAGAACAGGAACATTTAGAAAATAAGATGAGCTCAAGAGAGCAATTGGTTGCAGAGGGATTCAGTTTTAAATGGTTTTTATATGCACAGTTAAGGGAAAGAATTAAGGCCATTTGGAACTGAGCGACACAAGACAGAATTTGAAGTTTAACTATGTAGAAATAATCAGCACATAATTGCTAATAAGTATAAACTGTTATTGAAATTTGAAATGGAAGAAGAACAAGTGAAAGACTGTACTGTATGATAAAATGGGCTAAGAATTTTGGACACAATGTATTGACGAACAGTGGGGAAAATGTGAGTAAAAGATTGAAATTTACATTATGTTATAATCTGAAAGAGATTTTTTAATAAAATGATGTTCTGCTGGTACATGACTGCAGAAAAATTATTTAGAACATATAAAAGTCGTTCCAATTTATCCTGGAAATATGGACAAGATCAAAGGTTATTTTATCATGCCTGGTGGACTTGTAAAAAAAAGCCAGAAATTTCTGAGTTCAGAAGCAAAGAATGATAAAGATTCATCTAAAACCAGAATTTTTCTTGCTGGCATTAATGGACAGTCAATTAGAAAAGACCCATTTTTGTATACACTGCTGCGAAACTATGGGTCATGATTCTGTTGTGTCTCTATCCAGTAATGTTGTGAAAGGTATTACTTCCATCTGACTTGAAGTGAGAGTCTACCATAAGCCTCTTATCAGGAGGTTATAAAAAAGCAACCTGGTTGAATTGCTTTTAGAATACCAGCCAGGCAAAACATGATAATTAGATCAAGAAGATGAAAAGATAAGCAAGGTGGCATGTCAAAATCAAGGAAATCAAGAGAGAAAACAGAGTTCTGGAGCTGTCTTTCTCCTTGACTGGTGTCACTTGTTCAGAGACCACAGTTGAGAGATAGATTAAGGAATCTTGAATAAGAAAGAATAGACTACATCAGCAGAAATTCATGTAGGCATTTCTGAGTAGACTGCAAATACCAGCAATAGCACTTAGACTTATATACTGCTTCATAATATTTTACAGCCCTCTCTAAATGGTTAAAGGGTCAGCATACTGTCCCCAACAATTTGGGTCCTCATTTTACCCACCTCAGAAGGATGGAAGGCTGAGTCAACTTTGAGCCTGGTAAGATTTGAACTGCCAAATTGCAGGCAGCTGGCAGTCAACAAAAGTAGCCTGCAGTACTGCACTCTAACCACTGCGCCACCCCAGCTCATAACTAGATCAGTGTTTTTCAATCCTGGCAACTTAAAAGATGTGTGGACTTCCAGTTCCCAGAATTCCTCAGCCAGCAAAGCTGCCTTCAAGCTGCCAAGGGTAAGAAACACTGAACTAGACCATGGAGCAGAGCAGACCAAAGTGTTGAGAGGCAGTGCATAGCCTCACGTTTTTGCCCAAAATCCATTCTCCAAAGTTTTTCCCCCATCTGCTTGGCTGCCTCTGTTTCAGCCTTAAGCAATTCAGATTGTTCCTTCTTTGCCTCAAAGCCAAATTTAGCCTTTCCATTCTACCCACTCAGCAAAATCCCTGGATTATATGATGTTCATCTTGCACAGTAATAACCATGATCTTATATTTAGTTTTCCTTTTTGTTGCACCCGAGATACTCACTTCCTGTGGCCATCCATCTCTATCCAGAATCTTGCTGCCTAAGTTATTCACCTCTTGTTATTCTGACCTGATTAAGCTACAGTACTACTAGTTTGTCTTTATATAAATCCTTCACAAAATGGTTCACAAAAGTCTCCCTTGGTCTTGCCCTGTACGCACAGGTTGGCACATTCATCGTTCCCTGGTCACAGATTCAATCTACACCTATAAAATAGGGAGAGTTTTCCAATTTTCCATGTTGGGTATACAACAGCCTTTTACTCTGTTAAATGACTTGATTGGTTTTATTTGCTCAGAAAGTCTCTGCTGAAACCTCTGCAAGTATCTCATTTTTTTATTCTACAACTTGAAGAAGTTTTTTTCCCTTCAAACATTTTGCCTCAAAACCTTTTCCAAAGCCAATTTTCAATTTCCCATTAAAATTAAGACTGAATGTATGTAATTAAACTGAATGCATCTTCCTGGTACTCATCTCCATTTTTCATCTTTTCTCACTCCTGGAACAGAAATGTAAGATTATAAACTTCTTGGGGGAAGGCACTACCTTGTCAGTATTGTTCAAACCATCGTTTTATAAACTATTTTATTATTATAGTTACATTTTGTTCTGCCTAAATTAATTATTTCCATTCCTTTTTATAGTGGGGCATACCATTTACATAGATTCTGATATAGCAGCATTTGGTGAACAATCGACCTTTAAACTATTTGCAATTAATATCAGACCAAAGCAGAGCTAACATTAATAACGTAATTAGCTCTTCTTTACTTGATGCTTTTCTGTACTAAGCAGCAGCTGGTAGATGGAAGACTATTTTGAAACAGGACAGGGTTGTAGTAATAGATAGCTGAATATGACACACAATTTAAAAATCCAAAAATTGCTCTAAATTGGCAAACTAGCTCTAGGGCTGACTATTAATTTATCAAAATGCAGCAAAGGTCTATCAGGATGTAGACTTAATGTGCAGTTATCCAACACTCATTTGCCATTTGTTGACTGTACTTGTGGCAGGAAAGTCAACTAAATATTAAACCACTTCAGACTGCGAGAGCGTATATACACACAGAGATAAATATTTGATCTACAGCCAACAGTTCTAGTGTACTCATTCTTATTTTGAGAGAAAACACAACCCAAAGGTCTTTAGGCTCTAGTCCCGTGATGGCGAACCTATGGCACGTGGAGCCATATCTGAGGGCACACGAGGCATTGCCCTATGTCAGCTCCAGCGCGCATGCCTGTGCTGGTCAGCTGATTTTTGGCCTTCCAGAGGGTAGGGGCAGGCTGTTTCCCTCTCCCCATGCTTCAAGAAAGCCTCCGGAACATGGGGAGGGCAAAAAGCGGACCCAACGGGCCTACCGGAAGTTCGTAAATGAACTTCCAGTAGACCAGTTGGGCCGTTTTTCACCCTCCTCAGGCTCCCCAGGCTTTTCGCCCTCCCTTTCCTCAGGAGGGCGAAAAACTGACTCAATGGGCCTACCAGGAGGCTTCAATGAGGCCTGCGCGCATGTGCAGAGGGGCAGTGCAGGGTGGTGGTGGTTCGGTGCACATGCACGGGGGAGGGCATTGCATTATGGGTGTGGGCATGCTTGCATGTGACCCCCCTGCACTATCTCCACTTTTGGCACGCGATGGCAAAAAGGTTAGCCATCACTGCTCTAGGCTGTCTGTGACCTCTCCTGATATGTTAGGATACACGCTTGCACTTACCTTTCTGTAGACCATCCCTATGATGCCAGTTCTCAGCCTCATTCCAGTAATGAAGCAGTACTGGAAATGATGGTGAAGGATTATTGTCTGCAGCACAGCACAGAGAAACATCAACGCCGCAATCATGTATCCCCACCATAAGGGGGCATTTTTATTCTTCACAAAGCTAATTAATATCCTGTATAAAAAGAAGATTGAAATAAACAGACAACACAGGGAGGAGAAAATAAAAAGATTAATGGGGCAGAGCATAACATCACTTCTTTTTAGCCCTCTGGTAGAGTAGCCCCCAAACAAATAAACTTTACCTCTGTGAAAGAACCAAACTTTATTCATGTGTCCAATTATGGCCAAAATATAATCTCAAACGCTTTATTTATTTTGTAATGTTGCTTTTGTTTTCCATTAAAACATTTAAAGTGAGAAAGACATGCATTCATAAAGCAGAGATGGGCAAGCTATGATCCTCAAATTATTGTTCAATTGTCAAATATTCAATCTTCAAAATCCCTGACGTCTCCGCGGTGCTGGCCGGAGTTACAGGAATCTGCAATTTGGCACTGTCTGGAGGGCCACAGCTTGTCCATTTCAGCATATGAAAATAACAAAAGTATAATGTTTCATTGGATTAATATGGAGGGTGCAGATGCTGAGAACTGAAGCAAATTACAGCTTCACAATATCGCACTTGCAGCGAAGTATGCACATGTGTAATTTTTACACTTGGTAACTTGCACTTGGGAATCTGAACAGAAATTCCAAGCAGAATTGATTTCCCCTGAGAAAATGCATTTTGAGTATGAGCAAGTCTAACAGTGAATTGGAGAGAAACATGGGATAAGGAGAATATTATGTCATCTACTCATGTTATTTAGCAGGCCTAGAGGGGGAAACCTCCATATATTCCATTCTATCTATCATTTTTATTCACACGTAATCTTCTCCAATTTGACCCTCTTCTCCCCATGTCTTGGGGATCACGTTCCCAGATTTCCCAAATGACAGCAGAAGGCTGTAGTAATATATAATCTAAAAAGAGTGTGGAAATTATCCACTAACCTTCGTTCTCCACACAAAAAGAGTGTGGAGAACGAAGGTTGAAAATGGAACTCACCTTAACAACTGAGGATTGACAAAAGACAACAGATCTTGGATTACTTTGAAGAAGGAGCCAATTAAAAAATAAGGTCCAAAGGTTCTGAGTAAGGCTTTGAGAAAGGAAGGCTCTTTCTGCTTAGTGGGAATATTCAACATGACTTCTGTTTCTCCTGGACTTTCATCCATGTGATTCATCTCCTGATTAGAGTCCTTTGTGTAAGATACATCGTGTTTCCTAAGACAAAGAAAGACATTATTTCAGTCAATTGAAAAGAAGAGTCCTGTTACTAATAAAAAAACTTGAACAGCAGGACAAGCAGTTTTGGAATCTGCAAATGTAGCTTTGGAACAGCTCTAGTGAGAACATTACTATGGCACAATACTGTTCAGAAATGAAAAGGTGTTTGCTCCTAAAATAAGAGAGCAACTGATTGTGTTCAAAACAGTTTCACTTGAATAATGTTATTCCAATGTTATTAGAAGAAGCATAGTCACAAAAGAGAAAAAAATGCCACAAAATAAGCCCGACTAGCTCAAATTTTATACCTTCAGAAGTCCCATGGAATTTTTAAAGCAAAGCACATTCCTTATTATGTCGTCAGGGTAAGACACTGGTTGTGAAGACCTGCTGAATTACAAGCATTTACAAATAGGCCATTTTACTCTCAGACTTGGTTAATTAAGGTCTGTATGCTTGCCAAACAGTGGCCTTCTTCTTGGAAACATAAAAAGTCATTTCTCTTGCAATCTCTTTGCAAGATTCATCCAGATAGTGGCTTCTATTCCTGGGAGTCTTTGTTTCATCTTGATAAGCACAGAATTTAACCTTGGGTTTTTATTTTTTTTACCCCATCAATAAAATAGGGATGCAAAAGCATAGCATAGGCTTGGATTCCAAAATGCCAGTATCTTGGAGAAGGTAGGAAAAGTTGAATATAAAAAGGGAAGGAAAGGGGAAAAGGAAGGAAATTTGGTTGAAAAGAGCCTGAACCATAGTTAAAAAGTTCCTTTTATCCCAGTGATAAGAAAAAGGAAATAGCCAGGTATCTTATATTCTATGTCCAGCCAATCCAGAAGCCTCAATCTCAGTACCAACTGTATCCTTGGGTTTGTTTTTTGCTATATTGAAATAACTTTCCAAAGCTTACGCAGAGACAGTTCCAGGTGCTAACTAGTTGAGCTGCAGTGTAATTCCTCTTCTTTATTAAGCATTTTAGCCCCATGGCTATAATGCTTAATTTCTTCTGAAATTTAAATCACCAGTTTATACAACATTTTTAAAAAAATTCTTGATACAAAAAAAGTGTAAATAGGCATTTTGTGAACTCAGTAACCTTAATACATTGATTTTTGAAACTTCATCAAAAGAAGCAAAAATGCTAAAGCTGCTTCTCTGGTGATGGCATCACATCACTCTACTCTCCTACTAGAGGCTGAAAAAAGTTTGTTTTTAAGTGTGTTTTTAAGTCACAATCTCTGATTGTGGAGAGATTTCCCATCTTTGGGGAAATTTAGATGACAATTCCTTGATTTTCTAACTTCCTTTTTGACAAGATGTGATGTTGAGACGCTTTCACAGATTGCAGGGCAGGAGGATAATTCAGCCTGGGGGATATTACAGAGGCTATGGCCACAATTATCCTGAGGGTCCCCTTTTGGGATTACATTGGCAGAAATGTAAGGGATGAAATAGCATTTGGTTTAAGACACCTATTTGACCCTTAAATCCTCCCAAACCTTCATAATTGCCAAATGAACAAAATAATCCAGCCTGAAAATTCAGATTTTGTTCATTTAGCTCAGTGTTTTTCCAAACTCGGTAACTTTAAGATGTGTGGACCGTCCCAAAATTTCTCAGCCAGCATATTTAATTCAGCTTAATACAGAATTGCATTTGGTATCCTCAAACTATTCTATGAATGTTCTGTTTCAATGATTTTGCTGAGAAAATCCATTTTCTCTCCAATTTGCTACACAAAGGACAAAGGCTGAAAGTCTGAGAGATGTAGAAGATAGAATCTTTAATACAAGATAAAGTCTGATAAAATACAATGCAGTTGGATAAGATCTTCTGGAAGTAGGTTTTTAAAAGTATGCAATTCCGTGCCTCTCCTACAACTAGAAAAGTTAATGTAAATTATACAGAAAAGCAAACATGCCTAGTAAATTAATCTGCCCAATACTTTCAGGATTCAGAGTCTATATTTTCTTAACGAAGAATATGGATTATTATGGCATACAATCTGCCCTTTCAAGAAGTACGTCAGTGTTCCAAGTAATATACTCCGAGGCAGGTTCTTAAGCCGTGTCCAGTATTTCTCCTTGGTCCTACGGTTTATAAAAACATTCTTCTATCAAATTGTATCAAATTTCTCAACAGAGAACTGCTACTTCTGAGTAAAATTGAAAACAGGAAACACTCCAGGAA
This sequence comes from Pseudoxenodon macrops, assembly GCA_032467955.1. Classification (NCBI taxonomy): domain Eukaryota; kingdom Metazoa; phylum Chordata; class Lepidosauria; order Squamata; family Pseudoxenodontidae; genus Pseudoxenodon; species Pseudoxenodon macrops. Next base: position 57,714 of record JANHFT010002579.1, on the reverse strand, counting down.
GCATAATAATAGCTTCTTCAATGGATTGAGCCATTAAAAAATAAATAAAAATGAAATAAAAAGGTTAAATAAGTGGAGTGCATAAAATTAAGACAGGCAAATGCAGGAAGGTGAGGGGAGGGTCTCCATGAAAGAAAGCAAACACTGGGGACTACCATGTTTCCCTGAAAATAAGACCCAACTGGAAAATAAGCCCTAATGCATCTTTTATTAATAAAATTAATGTAAGACTAGGACTTATTTTCGGGGAAACACTGTACCAAACCCCAAATGGAAAAGGCAGGCACAGGGAAGCTTGTACATTCTGTGAGCATCTAATAACTTCCCTGCAAGGACCAAATGATGAGAAGGACCAAAAACAGGGGAATGACCTATCAGGTCCTGCATTGGCCCGCGTATGAATGGAGCAGCATCCCAAATCTGCTATCAACCCACAGCACGTTGGTAGATGCAGGGTGACAAGTGGCTTAGGCTACCATACAGAAATGCCCTGTATTTTATTCATAAAAACAGAAGTACAGAAATGACTTTTTTTTTTAAAAGCAAAAAAAAAAAAAAACCCAAACAAACAAGAAAACAAAGCCAACTTACAATTTCCCACGTTGTTTTTCTTTGTCCCACTCTTTCTGGAGGTTTTGGATTATCTCTTCAGATTTATCATCAGCATTCAGAGACCATAAATCTTTATCTTCAAGAGGCTTCTTATAGCCTCGTATTGCCAAACTAGACAACAGTAACAAAAGCACATTCATAACTCTGAGTCAGTCTGGACAAACAACCTTTTGGTACATTAAATGGGCAAATACCTCCACTGACGGCAGGCATTTATCTTAATTTCTCTCTCCACTGCTCCAAGGGCAAACCTACGTCGCATGCAAAGCATTCGAAAGAACTATTCCACAATGGACGTTAACAAGCAACAAAGCCCCTCTCTTCAAAATGCCAAAGCAGTTTATCTCTTGCAAGGCTCCCAAAGCTGCTTCTAATGTTATCCTAGTTGTCTCTGTGTGCACAATACTGTAATGAGAAGGCCTCATGGGCCATATGTGAGCTCTGCAGGAGATGCGGCTGCTTTCAAAAGTTGTAAAAGCACCGCAAAATTCATTTTTCAAATGTTTTGCACGGTCCTAATAATTTATCCATCTGCTGCATATTTTCTTGCCCTTGGCCAATGTCATTTGCTTCTAGTATATGGGGAAGGAATTTGCAGAAAATTGGTCGGTGCAGAGTGCAAATCACCAATGTTGTAAATTTAAGAGGGAGGAAGATTACCTATCAACGTACTAATGGTTTGCAAGGGTGTTGATGTATTTAACCAAGCATGTAGCCAAATAAAACATGGATTGGTTGTAACTGCAGGAAGATCATCAAAGTTAGCATATTCAAAGAAAAAACCCAGGGCTTGATCCAGCATAACAACCCATTTCTTCTCTTCCACAGCAGTAACAATATTCCATAGGGCTCTGCAAGTCATTCCATGAAATATTTCACTCGCCAATCAGGTGTCATTCTGAATCTGTTCCCTGACCGAAAAAGGCTCATTGAGGCTGTTTCAAGACTCCCCTGAAGTCTCCTGGGTAAACCTGGGCATGCCTAGAACAGGCCTCTCTACTGGGAGAACAGGTGAAAAATTCAGGAGGGTTTTGAAGCAGCCATGCTGAATCTTATTTTAGCAGCTATTTCCTGGCCTCAAGATCCAGAAGGGTCGTCCCCTCATGCCTTGTAGTTTGCTTTACACAGTGGTAATATACAAAACAGCCTCTAAAAAAAACCCAGCCTCCTTTCTCATCTCCCAAATACAGTGCTTCGAACAAGCTGTCCACTATTTTTTTATTAGATGTACACCTCACCATTCCTTCAAAAGAATGGGACCCCCCTTCATTTTATCCCCATAATAGCAATTCCTGAATATAGGTTGATGAAAGGGAGGGGAGAGAGAGAGAGAGAGAGAGAGAGACGGAGAGAGAGAGAGA
>JANHFT010002579.1:0-13840 GCA_032467955.1 Pseudoxenodon macrops | reverse complement strand
AGCTGTGGTGGCGCAAGGGTTAGAATGCAGTACTGCAGGCTGCTTCCGCTGACTGCCAGCTGCCTGCAGGCTCAAGGTGGACTCAGCCTTCCATCCTTCCGAGGTGGGTAAAATGAGGACCCAGATTGTTGGGGGCAATACGCTGACTCGGTAAACTGCTTAGAGAGGGCTGTAAAAGCACTATGAAGTGGTATATAAGTCTAAGTGCTATTGCTATTAAATCATATTCACTTCTATAGAATAATAACATTACAGAATACCTATGCTGAACAGGTAGCAGTTTTGAGATGTGCTTTCTTGCTGCATACCGTAAGTTAATTACCAATTATGCATGATTTTGCTGAAAAACAAGAATGAAGAGACTCTCTGCCAACTGCTCTGGGCTAGAGCAAACAGTATTCAGCGAATAGAATAGCATAGAGAATAGGAGTTGGAAGGGACCTTGGAGGTCTTCTAGTCTAGGGATTCAATTACTCTACTCAGCTCAAGCCTGAGAAACCAGTGGCTCTCCATTTTGCAACTCCCAGCAGACCAAACCAGCCTACTAAAGGATGCTGACTGTTCAACAATATCTGGAAGCAATCAGGTTTTCCCATCAGGGTCTTAAAACAAAAGGAAAGGTAGAAGCAAGCATGGATAATCCAAAAATCCCCAGTGAAGCCATTTTCACTACTAGACATCAAACTACATTGGACAGTCAAGCATGAGGAACTGAAGGCTTTGTCTCTACTTAATATCCTAGTATAATTTCTTATTGGGGATGACAGGAATTAAACTGTTTTGTCTGTCCAGAACAGTTTATGCATTGAATACTCCATACAGTCCTACATGTCATGAGAATTTCTTTTGAGTTGTATGCAAATCTTTCTGAGTTGAAGTTTTGTGAAGTGAATGCCCATGTCCCCATACATTATTTATAATTTGTAGAATGATATAAATCAAGTCAAATATTTAGGATATATAGGTATACATTCCCTCTTGGAATGTATACCAACTATAACTAATAGTCCTGGAGACGGGACATTTTGTGGAATTATATTCCCAGTGCATTAAGGAAACCTTTAATAAATAAACTGATGTTCAGGATATCTGTTTGTTAGATATATAGTTAAATAAACAGAAATGTTAGGAATAAAATAACGAAGCTGCATATCTTTTACTTTCAAAATCTTTTAATAGTACACATTTGTCTGTCATTTGTAAAGTTTTACACTCATTAAAAAAAAAGACATTTTAATCCAATACTCCCCATTCATTTCACCTTTTGTTGCCCTGACCACATAACCAGTTTTCAGTCTCTGTACCTGATATAACAATAAGTTGATTATTAAATACAAAGTTCTTAAAATAGTTACTAGATTGTTTATGGACATTGGTACTGTGGCTACTCTAGTAATTTTTGTGAAAGATTCTACATGGGTTATTATAGCCAGGGGGCACAGAAGGAAAGAAGGGGGTATTGTTAGCCCATAAAACTTATTTTCTTTTTCAGTTGAGTACATTCTACAGAAGCCAAAAACAGTATTTATTGTTTTTCTTCTTCCAAATTATCTACAGTTTAAATAACCTGTAATCTCTCTAAAAGTTATAGAAATACTATGTGCAATGTTTGCAAATATGGAATTTACATTGTCTTTCCCCCCCCTTTGATGTGGTAGCAAATCTTTACCCTCATAAATTACTATAACCTGGCAAAAACAGAATGGTCTTTTCTTACCAGCGGACACTAAGTCCATAGTATTAAAGTGCCGGTGTGCTTTGAAACAAACTGGATAGAACTTGCCATGGGGGAATTAGGAACGGAAATAAACTTTTTGATTAATACATTTTAAAAAATAACGTAGAGCTGCAGCATTAGAGAGAGCTAGAGAGAAATCCAGTTCTAAACACACTCAGAATGCACCAAAGTCTTAATGAACAAAATATATATCATATTCCTGTAAATGATCAAATCACATAAGGTTTTTTTTCTTCTACAATGATTACAACATTGAGTTAGCCTACTTGTTTGTAGCATACATTACATCTCAGTAGGGCTGTTGATTTATTTAAGATTTTTATTTGATTAAAAATGGACATTTAAATCCAAAAGTCAGTGTCTTAAACATTCATAAATTAGCCTATTACCAAAGCTGTTAGCATAACAAAATATTCCTTTCAGTAACAATAATAAAAGCGGTAATATCTCTTTCAAGATTACTCATTCAGCTGCTTTTTGTTTCTGTAATCAAGCTTTCCAATAAACTAATTTATTAATATTAGCAGAGTTCAGACCTTAAACCAGTCTCATCTGTAGAGCTCTTTTCCTACATGTCGTCCTTAATTTAGCATATATGTACTAAATATGTGCATAAAGCTACACAATGCAGCTGGGATCAACTATTTTAAGCTATACAACATAGAACAGACATCTTACTTGAATCATAGAAAGTGTATGTTAGGTTTGTAGCTTACTTTTTAAATCACATTGACAAACTGAAGTTTATAGTACGGCTTATCATGATCAAAGACAGACTAATACACAGCTATCTTAATTCCAGAATTCCATTCGTGCCATGGGTGCAAGACCCTTTTGACTGGAGATACTGGCCAATTTTTTTCTCCCCCAACCTGACCTCAGACACTTTTCTTTTGGAAAAATATCTTCCATAAAGAGAGAGACAACTGACCAAGAGCAGGGCACTTAAGGATTGTATCTGTGAGCAACTACTCATCTGCCCCACCTCCTCAAAATGTGTTTAGAACTGGGCAATAAATGTTAATTTACGTTTGTGGAAAGCGGGAATAAAACCTAAATCAAAACCTTAACATAGAACCAATCTTTCTCCTAAATCTTCATATTAAAAGGCAAGGCCTCAGTTCACTTCTATTACTATTACTAAGATGCTTGGCAGGAATAGATACTGCTCTAGCGATTTCTACAAAAAAACAATAATACAAAAACCACGAACAGAACCATTCTACACAATCGATGTACATCTCTTCAGAACCATTGCGTTTTGCTTTTTATAAAAAAGTCTAATGTTATTTAAAAAAGGCCCAACCCAAAGTTATTTAAAATTCCATGAAGATTATTGCACACATAATAGTACTTCAATTAGATTTTTCAAAAGGGCAAGTAGAAAATATTTGTATCACAAAGTATGCATGCTTTATTTTCCTGAATGCATTAGCTTACAGTAAGTTATGTATTGATTGGTCTTTATTGAATATAATTCCATGAAGCAACTCTTTAGTTTTATTAGCATTCCAACAATGCTTCCCAAGCACCGAAAATATACTAATTTTAATCCTTTTTAATTTGAGCTGTGATAGTTCCTCTCATTTCAAAGCAGGCTACATTTTGCATTTTAGTTTCTTCCTAATATATTGCACTTTACCTTACTCAGATATTAGGTATTGAAGGTGTAGGGCACAATTGATTTCATATTACTAGACAACTAGTGCACATTTTAACCACTGAAGATACTGCAGGCCATTTGGCTGCCTTAGCAAATTAGGCTATTAGCAGAAGAGCTGATTCAGATATTTGTGACTATGCAAAAGGTCTAGAAGAGGGGTCTAGGACAACTCACCCCAGCCAATTCACCATGGCCAACTTGTTGGGGGACAATTGAATGCTACATTAATTGTTTCATTCAGTCAGTTTTATTATTGGTGACCATGCTTTCATTGAAATTATTGTAACTTTTGTATTTCTGGATTGACTTTCTTTATTTTATTATCATTGGCCACATTTCTCTTGAAATTAATTTAACTTTTGTATATTTGTGTTGTATTTTGTATTGAATTGTCTTGCGGTGAGTTGCCCCTGGTGAGTTGACCATGGAGAGTTGTCCACGACAAGCGGGCTGTGGTGACTTGTCCCACAGGATCACATTGCCTAATTCTGATGCTTCTGCATTGCTCTGTCTCATTAACTTTATTGTCTTTCTATATCAAATTGATCTGAGTTCCATTTTGGGAAAGCCATACTGGATGCTCTAGGTATACAGACCTTTGGGATAAACATGATGGATGAATGGGCAGATGTTCATAGGAGCATGGTTACATGAGGGAGAGTGACAAAACAAGGGAGACAATTCCTTCACTATACATAAGGTCGATTATCTGCAGCTGGCTTTGACGTACAGAAACCAAGTAATTAAGCCAAAAACGAAGGACTGAGATCATTTAGGTCATCATATTGTGCTTTTTCCTACATTTTGCATGGGAAGATCACAAGGAACTAATTTGTAAGAATCGCGCTAATTGCCTGTATATTAAAATGATTAATAGGTTCAAGAAGAGTAGTCTAATTTAAGTTGGTGACCTGGTTAGATTTCATTTCCTACTCAATGGACTGGAATAATGACAGTGTTATAAATTGTATGTTTATAATTTCCCACAAGCAGGGTAGCACTAAAGTAAGAATCTATTTGTATGGAGCATTTTGAAGACTTTGAAAAGCAAAGTACTCTGTACTTCAGAGTGATTTTAACAATTACTAGTTGTCAAAATTCATTTGGAACGTGTTTTTAGGAGTGTCCAATGTGAGTTGATTTTATAATCATAAAGATACACATTTCAGTGTTTAAGATTATATCCTCATATTCAAAATGGGTTTTAAAATATTAGGGATTGTTTTCAATCAATATTTATGTTTGGTTTAATTTCTATATTTAACAATATGTGCTCTCTATGAGCGCATGACCTAGAATATCTATTAAAGATGTTCTGGATTTAAAGCATTTATTAAGACTGCAATGGTAAATACATTTAACAGAGAGATTAAACTGAAATCAATTATTTTAGCAAAAATATTCATGTGGCTTGAAAAGCAAGGTCATTTTATCCTATTATTATTTTTAAGAATGAATATAGAGACAATGTGATCCATAGAAAAGAGCAATTTGGTCACATCAATACTGACAAATTCACATTTGGACTCTGAAAAGGCTCCCTAAATTGTGCCAGCACAAATCTGAGGATCCTTGGATATGCACAATACTGATTTATCTGAAGAATCATGCTTTTTCTTAAACACAGGAAATCAAAGATATGTGTAAAAACTAACTTTCTGCCTCATCTTATATTTGCCAAGTTAGTTGAGTACAAGAGAGAGCTGGAGACTGTAAGATAATCAGAGTGTTCTGTCTAGATCTTCTAGTAAGAATTTCTTTCTAGTGAAAGGGTTAATTTTTAACTGGTCAAGCTCAAGTATGCTTGTAATTCAGTTGATAAGCTTTTGAGAAGGTTTGAAGAAATGACTGTCTCTCAAATTATCTGATAAAAGGTATACAGATGGTCCTCTACTTTTGACCAATTTGGGCCCAGAATTTCCAATGCTAAGCAAGGCAGTCATTAGGTGATTTTACAAACTTTTTGCTCTGGACATTAACCAACTCCGGTTCTCCCACCCCCCCTTGATTTTGCTTGTCAGGATCATGTGACCCTTGGGGTGCTGCAACTGTCACAAATATATGCGGGTTGCTAAATGTCCACATTTTGTGGGGACGCTGCAGTGATCATAAGTGCGAGGACCAATAGTAAGTCACTTTTTCAGCACTGTCATAATTTTGAACAATCATTAAACAATTGATTGTAAGTCAAGGACTACTTGTATAAATAGAAAAGCAGCATTTTGGGATCATATTTTGTATTAGGGCAGAAATAAAAAAAATGGCTGTAAAAGCACCTAATGCAAAACACTATACTATTATTGTGCAAGATCTGATGTTTCCATGGTGGCATCTGTGGAAGTCAGATGGTTATCCCCAATGCTTAATTTCTTGGAAAATAATTCTGAGGATCATAGCATTCTAGAAAAAAGGCTTTTGACTTAAACAACCTTACCCCAATGGGGAATTTCTGCTGCTTATTAAGAATTAGAAAAAAGGAAATGCTTGGGGCATTTTTAATCTATTTGTTCTTCTTAATTCCAAGGTTAAGCTCTGGCACTGAAAATTGAGTCCTGGCACTCCACTAAAATGGAGAAAGGATGTCTAGAACTTGGCATGGTTAATGGTTAAAGCCGAGTGAGGTTAATGCCAATTGGAATTAACTTGCATGGAAGAAATGGCATATGAGTTTATATGTGGTAATAAGTATGTGTGTGTGTGTGTGTGTCTGTCTGTCTCCAGGACTATAATCTGCTAAATATAACATCTTGATTTAAGTGGGGAAAAAGAAAAAACCAAACCTTTCTAGGATTTTTGTTTGAGAATTATTTGAATATCAAAATACAATGGGGGTATCTCTCTCTTAAGCAAGGCCAGTAGAAAAAGAATGTGTGTGAGGGGATTGCAATATTGCAAATCAGCATCAATTTAAGTTTTTTAAAAAGCATTTAATTTTGTAAGTGCCCATCTGGTTTGGCTATGCGATGCCCCCTGTATGGGAAAAAAAAGTCTCATTTAATTTCTACAATTTGTTGATGAAGATGGTGATGAGGAGGAAGAGGAGAAGACGTAATCATTCTAGATATCTGATCATTAAATCGCCAATTAATGAAACCACTCTGGGCTGCCTCTATATTTGATTGGTTAGAAGATTGGTTAATGTAACTTAAAGTTCCTTCACATAATTCTCCTACTGCAGAATGTGAAGCTATTTTGAAAAATCCTCAGCATTCATCTTAGAGGACTCCTTCATGAGACTCTAACAGGACACACTGAATGACAAAAGTATTCTCAGTGTCTCTAGCGCAGGAACTAGCGCAGTTGAACTACACATTGATCAGGACACACACACACCTTCACTGGTCCATGTTGTGCCTGTCACAGTAGCCTGACATGTTTAGCATATCTCATATCTGTAGGGATGTGAAGAAATAGTAGGAAACTTCGCCTGCTGTATCTGTGGCAAACTTGATTTCCATTTACTCATTTCAGGTGTACGTCTCCAATCTTCTATCCCTTTCATAGCAGCAGGTGCCATTGAAATAAACAGAATGTACACATTTATACTACGTGTCCCAGGTCAAAGGATGTACTCCTGTTGTTAGACACTGAATATCTGCCACTATGGAGACTTGAGTTTTAGGGAAGAACAGCCTTTTTCATAGAACAATGGTTGCACTTCATAAAGATGAACAAAAACGATAGTTAAGGACTGAAGTTGCTCATAAGTAAGGAAGTGTCCATTCTTCTTGGATAAATGAGTGGGAAATGTTCCAATTGAGATGGATTTGTAAGCAGCTGCCCTTGACTCTCAGGTTAGCTTCTTCCACCAAAAGAGAGACTGAAATAAGACTTTTAGGGGTAGGAAATAAGTGGAGTAACATTTTTTCCTTTCTCTTCCAACCTACCAATGTTGGGCAGTGGGACCAGAGAATGTTTCTCATCTTAAATATTCCCACTCCATAAGATTTTGGAGATTGTTATGGAAAGCCATGACAAAATATATGTATGCAGTTGAATTCTCAACAAAACGGACATTTTTGCAAATCTGCCTGTTTATACTCTGTTCATTGTTTCATTTCTGTATTTCCTTTTGCTTTGCACTGTAATAAAATCCAATTTGGAAATAGATATGGCTAATCTCTGCAGAAAATAGTGGATGGTTCAGTACATGAAATGCATTATAATTGCAACAATTCTTATTTATGGTCTATTATGGGGCACATGTTCTCTGTAATGCACTAATGGCTACATCTTGTGCTTTGCAAAAGAAAATCAAAGAAAGAATAAAGAAAAAAAGAGGGAGGGTTAAATATGTAATTTTAAAGGTCAAAATATTCATTTAAAAAAATACCAACATAGTCTCAGGAATATTCTGAGGTACATAAAACAAGAGAAAATAAACCAGGTTTTTAAGCCACAAAATGTACTACATACTGCAATACTAGGTTCAATTAATTTAATAAAATAGACTATACATATAGACTCTGAACAATGTATTGCTTTTACCCAAGCAGAACGTATGCTTAAGTAAGCGTGATATAGCTTAACCATTCTTCTACCAGCTAGCTCTTTTTTAAACTTTGGATTTTTAAAAAAAATCAGTGCCGTTTTTAGAATAGAGAGGTTTAATTTATTACATGAGGGAGGGAAAGAAAAAAAAACACTTTTGGCACCAGTAACAGAAAAGAAACCATTTCAAGGGTCGACATCTGGTTGATCAAAGGAAAAACTAGGGAGCGTCAACAAGTCTTTCTTTGGAGTTGGAGTTATTGACAGACTGTCTGGGAGGGCGGAGTCCCCTGCATCCACAGAGTCCTTGGAGTCCCAAGATGGCGCACGTCTTCTCAAGCAAACGTCTGCACTGGAAGGGGACGCGGTGCAAGACCTCCTTAGTAGCAACCTCTGTTCCTCAGGAGGGTCTATGGATATACACGGGGGGCTCATTTTTTTCTTTGGCCGTGTCCCTTGCAAGCCTTCCATTTCACTGAAGACCTGACTGATGAAGCCAGAAGAACTAGATGTGGAATGATGCTGGGGGCTGTTTTCCATGGAACAAATTTCTATGGAATGTCTCCTTTGATCGTCTAACCACGATGACGGTTTTTTAAGAAGACCTTGTGTATCTACACTGTAGCATTTCTTCAGGTCCTTCAAAGGAACATTGCCACTGTTGCCTACATTTCTCTTAGGGGTCTCAGGCTGGACCACTGATGAGGCACTCATGGCTGAACAAGTTCCTGAAGTAAAACAGCTGTTTATTTCTGATACTTCTTGGTCCATCGGATCCCCAGGTAGTTCCTGAAGAGAGTCTGTACAGGCACACAAATCTGGAACATGCTTGGAGATGTTATATTGATTGCGGGAATGTTGCTGAGTGTGTACACTTGATCGGGCCCAGCTGGCAGGCTCTCTTGCTTCCGAGGATGTCAAAGTGATAGAAAGGTCCTCGGTTGACGGGGCTGACAAATTGGAATCAGAGAGCTCACTCACCTCGGCGTGGAGGTTCTCTCTGCTTTCTGAACTATGAGTATCCGAAGAGTCGTTCCGTATGGCCATCTGTGCGGGAGGTATCAAAGAATCAGAGATGGGAAGAAACACATAGAAGAAGTATTAGTACAGGCAAGGTGCAAGATGTAAATGGCACATTAAAGATGACAACTGAATTTTAACTTTGTGTGTGATGGATTGAAAACTGCAGCAAGCTCCGGATTCAAGGTTTCTTTACCAGCTGCTCTCATAATGCCCCGCAGTCACATTATCTATTTTGCACATGTTGTACACTCTCCAATTCATGACATTCTGCTTTGGGATTAGTTGGAAAGTCTTGCTATTTTTTAAGATGTGCTCAGCCTAAATTCTCTTTCCCTTATGCTCACCAGAACTATGATAGAACTGCCTTCGGAATAGTCTATATTCTGAATATTTGGCCCATTTGGGTCAGAGCCAAGAGGTGCCTGCAGATGACCTTAGGGGACAACTGATTATGAACAGAACCTAAGCAGAAGTTTTACTCTTGGAAATGCCTCTTTTAGGCATTCAGGAGCTTCAGTAGCATTGATGCTGAATAAAACACGTAAATCAGTGCTCAGTGTAGTATATTACAATAGGGTTGCCTAGTACAGTAGAGCATGCCCTATAATTCTTGGTTTTTCAAGGCACAAAATCAAGCCTAGGAAAGCTTTTATACAAACATGGCCCAGTTCATGAAAGGAGATGGAAATACATTCATGTGGGCAGGGGGTTGTTGTTACATTTATTTCTTTTTTTTCAACTTTTTTAATTAAAGCTTTTACATGTTTATTAGTATTGCTTAACAGGTAAAGAAGAGTTTTTGGCTTGATTATGTGTTCAGATAAATAAAAGCATGTTGCTACAGGGTTATGAAACTAAAAATGCTGCATAATATTTTTATTTGTTGAAATGGCACTTTTATGTTTCCACGGAGACTGCTGTTAAGGTGAGTAAATAACATTTATTAGATTTACTACAACGGTGAATTTTAGTATATTCACAGAAGATTTGTCAGTGTTCTTAGAAGGCTCTTGTTTCTACCAGTGCAAATTATATTTATAAGTAACCTCTCTTCCCCCAGAAAAGCAAAAGAAATACAAGGGAGTCTTTAGACCTGAAGGAAGATACCAAGGTGGTGGGATTCCCACTGAACTGGTTGTAGAAGGGAGATGGCTGTCTGCAGGGCTTCTAGTTCCCATAGTGCTAAACTTGGCCAATCTGCCCCTTGTCAATTTTGGAGCTAGGACTGGACAAGGACTTGGAATCAGTGTGTCTGCAATTGGGCTAGTGCCTAGCATTTTCAGTAGTTTAAAGATGAAGGATGCAGTAGGTGTGAATATCTGCATTGGGCTGACACAGTGTTCATTAGAAGAAAAACACTTTTGCAGTGCGCTGCCAGGGAACAACTCCCTACGCAAGGCTTTTCTGTTCTTGAAAATCAACAGATTGACTTTTCACCAAGTAATGCATCACTAATTGCCAGGGCAGCCCCAAGAAATGAAAGGGAAGTTGAATGGCAGGAGATTCTGGTAGCTATTAAAAAAGAACTGTGTCGAAACGTCAGAAGTGGTGGGTACTTCATCATTGGAGGTTTTTAAGAAGAGACTGGACAGTCACTTGTCTGAAATGGTATAGGGTCTCCTGTTTCAGCAGGAGGCTGGACTAGAAGACCTCCAAGGTCCCTTCCAGTTCTATTCTGATTGATTGATTGCCTGATGTACAAACCGGATTCAGTAGGAAAACACACTGCTGATGTCAGGAAGGCAATGGAAAAGGCAAAGGAATTCCAAAAAGACACCTATGTTTGCTGCACAGAGTTTTTACCGGTTGTCTATATATACACTCCAATAAATTGTGGATGGTCCTTAAAACAATAGATATACTGGGGCACCTCCTCTGCCCAATGAAGAATTCGTAAGCAAACAACAGTCATTGTGCAATATAGAACATATGCCTGGTTCAGAACTGGAAAAGAAATTTATCAAACTTTATTTATTTATTAAATTTATTGGCCACCCATCTTATCACAGGGTAACTTTGGGCAGATGTGTATAAAAACCTAAAACGTTTGGGCTTAAATACATTCAGTGAATCAGAGGACTTTAAAAATGAATATTCAGTTGAAATCGGAACATTTCCTCCTGGCACTGATGGATTAAACAGCTAGAAAAAAAAGTTGTGGAACACCATTTTCATATGTGATAATTGCGGCCAATTATTGGATGCAGAAAGATGAAAACACTTGCCAATATCTATAGTGGAGGAAGGGTTAGTGAAGATGACAGAACTTGACGACTAAGCTGACTTGTCAGATTAAAGACAGTATCTAATTTGTTAGAAATCCCTTACAGACTTTTTGTATGGGAAAAAAAAGGAACTTGCAATTTATAGTTCTGATCATTAGACAGAATCAGTGATTCTCAATCTTGACAACTTTGAGATTTGTGAACTTCAATTCCCAGAATTTTGGCTGAGGAATTCTGGGAATTGAAGTCCACAAATATTAAAGCTGATAAAGTTGAGAAACAGTGGGAAGTTTACAAAGACAAATTAAAACATAATTGGTACTTATAACTGGTGTGAAGAAAATTGGAGGCCACTTCTTTATACCTTTCTTTATATCTTTTTCTTTTCTACTTTATTTCCTAAAACTTTCAATTTTATATATGTGTGTGTGTTGTATAAGGGTGTGTACATGCCCACATATATATATATATATGCATACATAGTAGACTAGAAGACATATGAATTAGAATTAAAATTGATGGCAGAAAAAACAAATGAGGAAGGCATAAAGGAATCTCCTGTTGAAGATGAAATAAGAGAAACCTGGTCTGCCGTTCAATATTAAAAACAATAAGATTATGTCAACACACATTACAACCAATGCAAACACGCAGGGGAAAAATGAGGAAGGTGCAGATTGTACTTTTCTAGTCTCAAAAATTCCTAAGGGTGACAATTGGAGTGAAAAGATAAAGACCTTTTATATGCAAGGGATTACAACAGTTTTAGGCAAAACTATTAAAGTGCAGAGACATCACACTCACAACATTATCAAAACTATTGTCTTCAGTTGAAACATAGGGCTGGGAAAGCTGAATCATAAGAAAGATTAAATGAAAAACAAATTTTGTTGCTGGAGAATAGTGTTGAGAACAAATCATTTAACACTAGATGATGTAAAATCAGACAGTTCATTGAAAGAGTTGATAATGAAACTAAACCTTAGATACAGAAACATCCAAAGATGTTTGGATAGATCAAAGGCAATAAAAAAAAGAGGTTCACGGAAGAGATGGTAGTTAGATGACACAAGAAGGAGCTTACAAAAACTCAAAGAAGCAAGTAGTGACAGGCAATCTACCAGTCCATCAATATTGAATCAGCCCAAGGGAAAACAAATACAATTCAGCTCGACAAAGAAATAATAAGAAACAAAGAAGTGAGAAGGAAAGAAGAGAGAGAAGAAGGAGAAGAAAAGAGAGCAATAAATATTACACAGAGTAAAAAAGTGAAATATAATTTTATTGTATCACCAATGCTTCATGTATAATTATCCTAACTGGAATACTTTGAAGTACCGTAAATGAAACAATAAGATTTTTACAAAAACGGCTAGCCAAATACCTTGGAAATACTAAAATTAGTAATTAATTTTAAATAGTCAAGAGACATATTGAGAAGACTCATTTCAGGAACAAGATTCACCACAATTTCAAAGGCCTGTTGCTTGGCTACATGTATATTTAAATGAAAGTATTGGTGGATGTTTGTCTTTGGCATGAATATGCCTTTATTGTTTGCGATCAACTTTTCTATCTTGAGAATTGCATTTAAATGTATGTGACCTGTCAGGGTCTGTATTTAAAACTTGGGCTTGGAAGAAAAAAACCCAGCAGACATGAAATGAATTCATACTAAATATTATTCATGAACGATAGGAATAAATATAATTAACTTTCTCCCTCAGGCCTCAATCAGATGCTTCCACAATGCTGAGGGCAAGACTGCCCTCCCCTGGCTTAAAACAATGGTGCATAGAAGAAATGAACTGCCCAAAATGACAGAGGGAGGCTCCTGTTCCTGGGTTATGACCCCTAAACCTGGTTCTCCCTATATTAGAGATATACCAGTCCTGGACTGCCTGCAGCCATCTCATAGTCATTTTTGCAGTTCTAGAGTTCTCAAGGTTGCTTCACCAGAATTCAGAAGTAAAATAGCGGTTTTGAGTAGTATGCATTTTTGTGTTTCTTTATATATAATAAAGGTAAATAATTTAATAATAATTTCCCTAGTGCAGTCGAGTCTTGACTCTAGGGGGCAATAAATGGAATAAGTGACTGCCTATGGAAAACCTCCCACGCTCCTTGTTTGGGGTACTGCTAAGAGGAGAGAGAAATAAGTTTGGAAAAACGGGGGCGGAGTTGTCCCAAAACTACACTGTGTACCTGGGAGAAGCCGCAATTTTTCTCAATGAATGGGAAATGAGAGTGGATTTTGCATGGCTGTTTGATGGCCTTCCTCCTTTAGGAATTCACAAGAACTAGAACACAAGATTGCAGGAAAAAAATCTTGATTGCAGAAAATATGACTTCTGCAACCGAGTGCTCAATGCCTGGAATGCGTTACCTGACTCAGTGGTTTCTTCCCCAAATCCCCAAAACTTTAACCTTAGACTCTCTATTGTTGATCTCACCCCATTCCTAAAAGGTCTGTAAGGGGCGTGCATAAGCGCACCAACGTGCCTACCATCCCTGTCCTACTGTCCCCATTTTTCCGTATCCATTTCATGTATTCATAATCATGTTTATACTTATATCTGTTATCTTATACATGCTTGACAAATTAATTAATTGATTGATTAATTATTAAATAAATAAATAAATAAATAAATAAATAAATAAATAAATAAATAAATAAATAAATAAATAAATAAATAAATA
>JANHFT010002578.1:110117-122705 GCA_032467955.1 Pseudoxenodon macrops | reverse complement strand
CTTGCAAGAAAGAGGGGGGGGGGTTGCAAGGACAAGGAAGGGGCATAAAAGGAGGGGAGGGGGGGCTGGCTCTGGGGCCCCTGGGCCATCTCGCCCATTTGGAAGGGGAGGGGATAAAAAAAAGGGGGGGTGTTTCAGGAAGCGCTTTTTAAGGGCCGCTCGCCTGCGCAGACGGCCAAAGGGGAAAAAAAAGAAAAAAAAGCACTGGGCGACGCGCGCGAGCGCCTCTCTCGCGCTAAGAGTCTGGCTCCGCCTCCCGCCCGAATTCTACAATCGGCGCCTTCGCTCAGGTCTAGCCCGAGTTTCCTATTGGCCCAGGCGAGCGTCATTCTCGGCCCGGACTTTCCTCGCGCTTCCCATTCATGCAGTTTGGTTGAGTGTTGGTGTATTTTACTGTTTGCAATAAAGAAGGGGGAATTTGTGTGTTTTTTTTTAAAAAAAAAAACGAAAAAGGTTCAGGGTTGCTTTTTTTTTTTTTTTTTTTTTGGCTGCTGCAATTCGCTCGCGGTGTTTTTTATACAGTTTTGCAAAGAAAGGAGAGAAAAAAGACTTTTTTTGTTTTTGTTTTTTTAAAAACAAACAAACCAGCCAACCAACCAACCAACCAAAATCAGGCCTTTTCTTTAAAAAAAAAAAAAAAAAGCGGGTTTGTTTTGCGCGCGGTGCTTTGATTTTTTCCCCCCTCTCTCCTTTTTTTTCTTCCTCCCCCCCTTTTTTTTCTCTCTTCTTCTTCGCCTTTTGCATTTGTTTCGAGGGGAGGGCGACCGCCTTTCCCTCCTCCCCCTTTGCAAAGATCCGCATCTCCTTCTGATCTGCGACCCGCTGTTTCCGAGGCTCCACTATGCCCAAGAGAAAGGTAAGAAAAGCCAACGTGGTGGCGGCGGTTTGCAACGGGCCGAGGAAAGGGGGAAAAGACGCGCGAAAGACCCCCTTGCTTTTTCTCTTTTTTTTTTTTTTTGCGCGGGGAGAAAAGATGGCTTGGACTTGCGCGCGCGCGCGCCCCCGGCCGCCCGTGTGCTCGGTGTATATATATATATATATATATGTGTGTGTGTGTGTTTGTGTGCCTGCGCTGGGGCTTTCTTGGAAGCGTTTCCCGAGACGTGCAAACCAGCAGCCGCGATGCCAACCCGCCGAAGGCTGCTGAGCCGAGTTGAGAGTTTGGCTGGGGCGAGGGGGGGTGGTGGAAGAGGGAGTTTTGTTTGCAGATGGGAGCCTGCTCGGTGCGTCTCCATGCTGGATTGCAAACAGCCATAGTGCCCGCTTGCTGACGGGCAGGCAGGCAGGCTCGGATGGCGCCCCACCTCCTCCTTCTCCAAACTGCAAGCCCTGTGCCGAGCCTTCCCGGGCTTGTCTTTAAGCCATCGGAGGCGGTTTGGGCCGAGGCTTTCCCCCCCTCTCTCTCTACCACCCCCCGAGATTGGGGGTCTCTGTCTCTCCTGCGTTTGCCTTTGTTCTTTTTATTTTTTTCCCCTTCCTTCCTTCCTCCTACTTGTCATACCAGATGGTGGTGCAGTGGCGACTCGGAGCCTGTAGGGGGCGCAGAGCTTTGCCATTGCCCGCCTTGGAGGGGGGGTTGTTGGGGGGGGGGCTGAGAATGTGGCAAGAGATTTTACGAAGCCTCCAATTCAGTGCAACTTTTGCAAGGAGGCGTCTTTCCTCTTTTTTTTTAATTTATTGTTGATTCTTTTGCAAATCCGCGCCGTGAGATTATTTACCCATGGGGGGGAGGTCCCATTTTGGAAGTGCAGCGACATAGGAAGAGGAGGAGGGGGGGAGCATGCCATAAAAAAAATGGGGTGATGTCGGTTTTTGTGCAGAAGTTGCAGAGCAGAGCAGACTGGCTTTTACGTCCCCGCCTCCCCGGAGGCGAGAGATGCGTTGAAAGGCTCCTCCAACGCCCTTTGCCAGGTCGCTTTTTTTTCCCAAATGACCTTGGTTCTTGCAGGTAATTTGGCGGGAATCTTTTTTTTTTCCTTTTGCCTCCCTTTTTTTTTTTTTAAAGTTGGGGCGCGATGACGTCAAGCAAAACGGACCGCCGCCCCTCCCCTCAAGTGCATTGTGGGATGTGTAGTCCGGGAGTTTGGAAGAGCGTTCGAACAATGTTAAACCTGCGGACCGTTTAAAAAATTGCAGCGTTTGGCAGAAGAATCTGATCCGCTTCTATTTTTTTTAAAAAAAGGTTCTGCGTTATATTTGATTTGGGATTTTTTATTTTTTTTTACTGAAACACAACAGGGAGAGTTAAGAAGGTTTGATGTGGAATTTAAAAAATCCAGAGACAAATTTTCTTGCACTACTGTATGTGTAAATCTACCGTAGCTGCTCGCTCGGTTATTATTATTATTATTATTATTATTTTTAGCGTTTGCCTCCAGAATTCAAGACGGTTTTGATGGATGCAAGATAGATACATTTGCCTTCATTTGTCAGTTTTGAGTGATTGATCCCAATAAAAGCTTTTTCTCACCTTTTATATTAAAAATGTCTACTGTCTCATGTGGCCATTTAGTTTAGTCAACGAGATGCACCGCCAGTTTCTCTTGGCATCCATTTCTTTTTATAAAATGGGAACAAAAGTAAATAGTTTATATTGTGCTTGTTTCTTTTCTTTTTTATTAAACTAGGCTGCAGCTGAAGGTGAAATAAAGGAGGAGGTAAGGTTTTTTCATACATACATACATACATATATATATATTCAGTGGTCAAGATGAAGTGAGCCTTCGAAGAAGTTTGGGAAACCTGCACCACAAGGATTGACACGCAATGTGAACATGGGGTAGGATTTTAAATCTACATGGCAAGGATGTTGGAAGATTGATTTGCCAAGAATTTGCAACTGATCAGCGCACGCACAATTTATGTGCAGAGTAATCTATGGCAGAATTCTTTTTACACGCGATGAAAAAATCTGTGCAGTTGGATCACTTCGTAAGAACGTTGGGGTTTCCCCCTCCCCTTCCAAATAGTTTCTTCATAGTATTGTCATGCTACCAACCACCATTGGCTGCATTCAGTACATCAATCTTCGAGCCACGGATTGCAAACCACAGTGTGGCTTAGGATTCTGCCTCAGTTTGATGGTTACAAGAAACCAGTCTTTGTGCTTGGAGAATGTTCTGCAGGCAACATGTGGGCTCCGTTCCTCCTTTTTCATCTGTGGGCCTGGAAGGAAGAGACTTCTTCTACCTTTCCATTTAAATTGTTATTGCCCCGATGTCAAAAGTTTGCAGCTTGTTGAAGTTACGGGTAGCGTGAGAAAGGGCTGGGATGACATTAAACTTTGGGATCAGTTCCTGTGACCAGTGTCACAGAGAGATACAGTTGGTCAAAAGCTAAAATGAACTCCAAAGGAGTATCGGAGAATTGGAGATACAAACTGAACCCAGGAAATGGTTAGTTCTGTTCTTGCTTTGTCACTTTTGATTCCTGGCAACTACACAGAACGCTCCCTTACAACAGTTGTGGAAGTGATGGGCCCTTGCCTTCTCACAGTTGAGATTCCATCAATCGCCCTTGTTGGCTTTGGCCTAAAGCGGGACTAAAACTCATGGTCTCCTGGTGCTCTCATTTCCGCACCAAAGTAGCTCATTCTCACATCTCTGTCCAACAAAATATGTTTAGTTGGGCAGATAGCAAATACTGTCGTTCATCGCTATCGTTTTTGGCTTTTTTTTACGCACAATAAAGCAAACCTTTTGGGAAATTGCTAACCATACTGACTTCTACACCCTGATAAGTAGTCAGCGGATAAGCTACAATATCCCAGTTTGGTTGTAAGACAATCCTAGTTTAACAGACCATGTAGTATTAATAAAAGTGCCAAGAGAAGAGAATATGTAGACATAATGCTTGTTTTTGTTCCAGTCAGCTATGGTTTATTAGTTACAAACCAGCCCCACAGTCTTGGCATTCAATATAACTATATTCATTTCAATATAACATTTCACTTTTGCAAAACACTATCCGATGCATTTTTTTAAAAGTAAACTTTAATGAATGTAGTGGTGTTAAATGAGAAGAGCATGGTTGCTTGAGGTATGTTGTGTTGAATTTCTGTGAACTCTACTTTTAAGAAAACTGATGTTTGGTTTCAGTAATTTGTTTTTCTCTTCTCCAGCCAAAGAGACGATCGGCTAGACTGTCTGCTGTGAGTGTACGGAACTTTTTAAAATATCTATATTACATTAAAGCTGTTACAATCAATAGATCTGTCAAAGTATCGTTCAAGTAGCCTCCTGTGAATTATTTTCAAGACTAAATGTAATATTTACTCTAAATAAATAGATGACACTATTGCTCCACCACGATAAGTCGCATCTTGAGCTAAAGGCTGGAGTATTTTCCTAACTTGGCAGCTTCTAAATACCGTAGATGGACTTCACATTTCCCAGAATTCTGAGCCAGCATGGCCACAGCTAAGAATTCTGGGAATTGAAATCCATAAAATTCAAAGCTGCCATGGTTAAGAAACACTGATCTAGATCCTTGTTCTCTTTGTACATATGCACCAGTCATAATAAGGGGGAAATAATTATTTCAGTGATTATAGCTGCTCATCTCAAATACATGATCTCGGGATCCGGATCCAAAATAGAAATCTTGTATAAAAATAACCTATGCCTTGGAATAAATGCTCCCAGGGTCAGTGGTGGTTTGTGAAATTATAGCTGCCACTTGATTTTAAGGCTACCATTGTAATCCTAAGGGCCAGAAAATTCAAGACGTTTTAAAAGGGACCCCAGAGGTCTGAGATTGTTAAGAGCGAATGGAACGAACAGGAATGCTGTGTTTATTTAACAACATGTCTGTGTGCTTTTCTTACAGAAGCCTGCTCCACCCAAACCAGACCCGAAGCCCAAAAAGGCACCGCCGAAGGTAAATGAATGACACGTGTGTGTGTGTCCAAATGCCTTGAGGATTCCCTCCGATGTCAGAATGGACTCTTATTCCCTTACAGAAGTCTTGATTTGTTTTGTTTTTTTCTTTTCTTTGCATGTGTACTGATGACATGATGTAGGTGATGATGATGATCTACCATCTAAATTTTGCTAAGGGGGAAATACATTTGGAGAGGTTGGATTAGTAGCTTTTGACTATATGGATGTAAGAATCCAGCCTTACTGAATTTGGTCAATTGTTTACTACGAGAGAACCCTTTTAGGCCAAGGAACTAACCAATTAGCTGAGATGTATCTAAAAGGGGGGGAAAAACGAATGAACAACTACACACCTAAGAGGTGTACAGATGTGAACGAGGATGTGCGTACCCCGGTGTTTTCAATGAAAATTCCTTCCCCTGAGCAGCTTTGCTGAGATGGTTTTAGAAGGGGAAAACACATCCCTAGCAACCCAAAATATGGTACTGTTTGAGTCTGGTATAAAGGCTTGGCAGCCTAAAACAATCGACAAGAACAATTGCTTTCCAGGCCTCTTATCTGTGGGAGCCAAGTAAAATCTCTGCCGTGATCAGATTGTACCTGAAGATGGTAGATTGTCATTCACGTAAGCCATAGAAAACAAGATTTATTGAGTAAGATGGGGGTAACTGAATGGCGCATAGTGGTTCAATTGTGAAACTTCATTGGGGTGGCGGGGGGGAGAAGGATAGTTTAATTCGCTATCTTTAAAGGTCACTGCTAACTTGACTGGGTCACTTTCAGTTTAACTTACTTAAGAGTTACCTAGAAAGGAGAACGAGGAACCTATATTGCAAAAGACTAGGGGTGAGATGGTGGCAGTGTTCCAATATCTAAGGTGCTGCCACAAAGAAGATGGTCAACCTGTTCTCCAAAGACGACAATGGAAAGATGGAAATTTACCAAAAAAGAGATCCAACCTAGAAGTAAGGAGAAATTCCCTGACAGTGAGAACAATTAACCAGTGGAACTTAACATAAGTTGTGAGTGCTCCATCGCTGGAGGTTTTCAAGAAGAGAATGGACAACCAGTTGTTTGAAATAGTCTCGTGTTTGAGCAGAAATTGACTGGAAGACCTCCAAGGTCCCTTCCAACTCTGTTATTCAGTTATATTCATGATTTCCCTGTGAATTTGTTAAATTTAAAGGGAGAAAACAATGGAGAAGTAACTAAACCTCTTAGCTTGGGAGTTCTAAATCCAATGCATTTGGAAGGACACTTGATTTTAGCCCTGTGCTATATATTGACTGGAATTTGTATGAATTTGAGCTTGGCCAGAGCGTCAGTGAAAATGTTGACTTGCAAATAAAAGTTTGAAAATGTCACTTTAACAGGTCTGGCAGTGGCGATGAGGAAGAAATGAGAGGAAGTTGCATTAAGATTCTAGCTAATTCGTACGAAATAAAATTAGTCTTGTAGTTGGCATTTTCTCTCTAGGTTAAAATTGGTTTACAGGTATAGATTGTTACTTGCAGTATACAATGTATCCTGGAAACTCAGATTGACCATGTTTCTAAAATAAACATTCTTCCCAGGTTACAATGTACAACTGAAATATCTTTAACTCAAGTCAGGCCAAGGGTTACCCAAATATTTTATCTGTTTTATTTTGTATTGAAAAATACAATATAACCTTTAAGATATGCCCAGTCTGCGTAAGTCAGGGTCTCTTAGAAATTAATTGGGAATCCTAGCATAGAAAATGTCTATAAAATTTGGATACATTTTATTAGCATTAACATAAACGCTGATGTCCCAAGCTTTTGTTCTCCCTTCCTGGCATCCAAATATGATTATCTTGTTCTGAAAAAATGGATAAAAGTTTTCTTCAATCAGTTATATATATACTTTCTTAATTATTCGAGACGATGATTTTTCAGTAGCATCCGTACCTCAAGAGTGAGATTGCCAAAATCCATTTTTAAAAATTAAAAGATAATACGCACAGGTAGAACCGTAGCGGTCCTGGAAAAAGTTAAAGATGCAAGGATGTGTCGAAAAGTTACTTTTTCATCAGTTGTAGCTGTGAACGGTTGATAAAAGAGGCGGTCGCAAAACAAGGACTAACTGCTGCTCTACTCTCAACAGATAAAGATGCTAATCTTATACAGGAGTGCCAGTTTTAGACAGTGGTGTTTTGAGGCTGGCCACTGAAAAAGGATTGGTGAGATTTTAGTGAGATCTTACTGTCTCTCTCTCTCTCTCTTTGTGATTCCCTCTAACAGAAAGAAAAAGGAGGAAATGATAAGAAAGAGGACAAAAAGGTAGCAACAAAAGGGAAGAAAGGAGCCAAAGGAAAAGATGAAACTAAGCAAGAAGATGCTAAAGAAGAAAACCACTCTGAGAACGGAGATACCAAAACTAACGAGGTACTGTATTATCCCACCGCCCCCTGAAAATCGTTTCCAAATACATATGGGAATCAGGGGAAACTCCGCTCTCAACAGTTCCCTGCTTTGTATCCAGCCCTTCTATCCGTAGTCCTTGACTTACGACCGCAATTGAGACCAGACTTTCCATTGCTAAATACAAGACAGTTGTTAAGCTTAATTTTATGACCTTTTTGTTATCGTTGTTAAGCAAGTCGCCGCAGTTAAGTGAATCACGCATTCGTGAAGGAAACCTGACGTCTAACTTTTACATCTCGTTTTTAACTTAGCTTCTCCCTAATACAAGCATGGAGGGGGCTGGCACCCTCCCCCACAAAGATAATAATTATTTACGGGAAACATGCACAGCAGGGATAAATTAGTCTCCAGTTTAATTCAATTATTTGCCTGTTCTCTTTTCTTCCTGAACCAACATGCAGATATTTCTCTCTCTTTGCCTCTGTTTCTCTTTTTCTTTCCCTTCCTTCCTTGCTCTTTCCTTCCCTCTCTTTCCCTCCCTTCTTTCTCTTCTCTTTCCCTCCCTCTCTGCCTCTCTCTTCCCCTATTTCTCTCTTTCCCTCCCGCCCCACCTCTCATTCTAATTTGGATGTTTGCTTCTTATTTTACGCCAAACTGCCACCAATATTATGTGCACATGCAGGTTTCTATTAGGCACAATGTGTTTTTATAAGGGATTCTCCCGCCCCCCCCCTTGTCAATACAGCAGCTGCCCAGCTACCCTGGGACGGGGTAGGCATACACGGAAGCCATAGCACCCTATGCTTTCAGATATGCTTCCTTACAGACCGATGGGCATTGTGCTGTGAGAGTTCAAAGTTAGGGGAGAAAATACAGTTTGGCACTTGAGTTAGCTAATAAGCAAAAGCTGGGGAGTCTCCTGCTGCTGCTGTGTGCAAGAATGGAAGTTGGTAAACTGTGCAGAATTCATTGGGTACGGGACTGAGCTACGGTTACGCCCAGTATCTTCTGCAATGGATTTTCTTCCTAGCTTAATTCAATTTCTGTTTCTCTCAAATACTAACAGGCACCAGCTGCTGAAGTATCTGATGTCAAGGAAGCCAAGTCCGAGTAACAGATTATAAACCCTCTTCATTTCCATCATCTGGTATTCGTACCTCCATACTGTATTGTTAAGAGAGGAATATTTTTATCAACTATTTTATAAATGCAGGTTTTTTTAGCATGAATTTAATCATGGAACATCTTCATCTCGGTTACTTGGACTTCAAAACCAACCAACCAACCAACCAACAAAAAAAAAATCATTGTTTTTAAAATTTTGTGATTGTCATAGTTTGTATGGTACCCGGAAAGAATCAGTGGTGGTAGCTATTGACTTCTATCAGTATATAATCCCTTTGTGTGTCAGTCATACGGAATTCAGATTTTAATTTTACCCTTGTTGCGTGTTGTATGGTTTCTTAACGTGGGGAGGTCTAAAACAAAAATACACACAAAAACCACAATTGCGTCAGACATTCCGGTGGTTCTGTGACTTGCTTTTATAAAGAAGGTGAGATATTTTCATGAAAAATCTTAAGAAGCTGGAAACTTGTTGTATCCCAAATGTAGTTTTATTTTGTCACATTTTGGAGAATAATATTAAAATATGTAATCATGTTTTTAAATGAAATACAAAAAAAAAAACTTTTAAAAAAGAGAAGGACAGGCTTGACTGAATATACCCACTGTTAGGAATTTTGCTGGATTTATCTTAATAAAATGTCTCCTCAAAAGATTCATGATTTTGGGCTGCGTTATGTTTTCTGCCTTTGAGGTTCTGTTCCTTTCCCTTGTGCAAGTGAGGTCATACACTTATTGGGATTACATTTAATGTTACTGGGGATTTTTGGTTCTGAGTCTTCTTTAAAAAGGAGACACTTGAATCATGTTTAATAACTTGGCAAAACATGGTTGTTAGTTGCAAAGCCGTGTCTGACCCATTGCGGCCCCATGGACAACGTTCCTCCATACCTTCCGAGCATCATATCTTTTTGCCTTTTGCTACTGTCCGTTTTCACTGCAAAGATACTGGTGTGGGTTGCCATTTCCTTCTCCAGTGGATCAGGTTTAGTCAGAGCTCTCTGCTCTGGCCTGTCCATCTTGGGTGGCCCTGCACGGCATAGACCATAGCTTCATTGAGCTACGCAATGCCGTGCCCTTCGCCACGACAAGGCAGTAATCCATGAAGAGGTGGCAAAGCATGGCTTCCCATTTATCCTGCTCTGAGCCTGGAGTATAAGACACACCTTAGTTTTTGGGGAGGAAAATAGGGGGGGAAAGAAATCTGCCTACCGGGTATTCGTTTGGTTAGCCTCCTTAGTCTGGTCAGCTTCAGCACATTATCCCCTGGTTAGTGCTGATAAAAAGCTTCTAAAGCACAGCTGATAGAAGCAATGAAAAAAGCCTGCAAAGCCCAGAAGATCATTAACACCTAGCTACGCCTGGAAAAAAAAAGGTTCTTTGGAGGGAGTAGCAATGAAAGAAGCCTGCAAAGATCGCTTCACTCGTTAGCACCTTGTTAGATCTGGAAAAAAAGCTACATTCGGAGTATAAGACGCATCCAAATTATCAGAGGGGGAAAAAATGTGTCTTATACTTCGAAAAAATACAGTAGTTTTATTGTTTTTAAATGGTTTTTATATTCTGTAAGCCGCCTTGAGTTGCCATGGGCGAATAGACGGCAATATAAATTTAATAACAAATAAACCAGGACAAATTCCTTGTGTGTCAAACCACACTTGGCCAATAATGAATTCTATTCTATTTCTATTCTATTCTATATAAATAAATAAATGCAAATATAGTATTACTATTGCAAATATTAAAAATCCAGCTAATCATTCCAGATAGCCCCCATACAGGGCTTTCATCTAGTCAGTGCATTATTTGAAGTCCTGTGATTTCCACATTATTCTGATGTGCACTAAAATGATGTAAAAACTTTACTCACAACTATAATGAATATAGGAAAAAGGAAAGCTAAGGATGTTTATATGGCAAATAGAGCAGGTTAATTTTAGCTGTATTATAACGAATGTCTTGCTTAGGCTACCTAAAGCTGATCGAAACTAATGGCCTTTAAGAATATCCACCAATGCCTTGAACAACTTTTTAAAAGACGTGTAGCAAATCCTTTTATAAAGTGGAGGGAGTGGGACAAAAGGGAAAACACAAACCACAAACCAGCAAAAACCTATCAGCAGCTACAAAGTTGGAGGTGATAAGAACTGGAATTCAAAGACATCTAAAAGACATTTCTTGAAAGCTGCTTTTAAAGATGGACCCTCGCATCAACAGCCCTGCAAATTCATATAGAGTGAGCAACCCATTAGATCAATGGCATGCGTAT
Source organism: Pseudoxenodon macrops (assembly GCA_032467955.1). Lineage (NCBI taxonomy): Eukaryota > Metazoa > Chordata > Lepidosauria > Squamata > Pseudoxenodontidae > Pseudoxenodon > Pseudoxenodon macrops. The sequence goes on along the minus strand of JANHFT010002578.1, from coordinate 112,044 downwards.
AATAGCATGCAATGCTTAAGCGTGCATTTACCTTTTTTTTTTAAAGGCTAAACGATCAGATTTATTCAGAACATTCCTGCCATCTGTTTCCAAGTGGGTAGCAGCTGCCTCTAAAAAAGCAATAGATAAACTCCTCCCCCCTTCCCCCCCCCCAAAACACCAGCATTTTCGATGGCCCATAAGACTTATGATTTTGAATGCTGCTGAATAAATGACAAGCCGGGCAGATTAAAACAAAAACAAAAAAAGTATATTGATAAGTGCTATTGCTTGCAATTGCCAAGTTTGGTTAAATTCTGAAAATTATAATGTTTGGAACAATTTAGGCTCTGCATAAGAGCAGATGTTTGCGTATTTTGGGTCCCGTCTACTTCGTAGCCGAATCACTTAATATTTCCCCCCACAATTTGCATGGCGCCCCTTGTATTATTGCGCTTATGTACTGCCAATGCTCGCCTGCAAAATCAGTGTTGATTTTTCACTTTTTCCTTTGGCTTCTTCATTATGTAATCATATGAATGCGCATTCAGAAGGAGGCCTCTCTTAACGTTTCTAATGAATTGGGTGCAGAGGTGGGTTCTGAAGCTTCTTAGTGCCAGTTTGCTCAGGGTCGCGCCTTGAGCGCGCACGCCAATAAAAAAATATCCAAAATGGCGGTGCCCACGGAGACACCGAAGGAACCGTCTCTGTGATATCATTGTGGAGTTACTACCTACTCTATAGAACCGGATAGAACCTGCAGATATCACTCTTATGTTATTTGACGATCTTTTATAATGGAGCATCATGCAGTGTGGGGGGGGGGGGAAATGGGGACCGTGGCTTCCCTGCTCTTGCATGTCAAGAGTCACTTTATAGGGCATAAAAATGTAATCAATAAAAAAATAAATAAAGCACCCGTCGTTTTCAGTTTTAAGCCTGAAGAATTGTTTCTCCAAAGCTATTTATCTGTTGATGCAGATTCTGAAGGCACTGTGTGGTTAGACACTTGCTTCAGGATCAAATACCCTGGAAATAAGTTATTGGATGGCATTAAAGCTCAACTTTCTCCCAAGGAGCTTAAGGTAATGCAGATTATGGGATGTGAGTAGGTATTCTGTTCCACTGGTCCTCCTTCCTTCTCTTAGGCAGATGGTACTGGGCAGGGTGGGAGAAATGGAGCCAGAAGCTCATAACTTGTGGGGTGTCTCGGAGCTTGATGCTCTCACCCACATGAAGACATCTACAGGTAATCCTTGATTTTACCACCACAATCGAGCCCAGAGTTTCTGTGGTTAAGTGAGTTTTTGCCCCTTTTTACGACATTTCTCGCCACAGCTGTTAGGTGGATCACTGCAGTTGACAAGTCAGTAACTTAGCCGTTAAGTGAATCTTGCTTCCCCATTGACTGGGTTTGTCAGAAGGTTGCAAAAGGTGATCCCATGACCCCGGGATACTGCAACGGTCATAAGTATGAGCCGGTTGCCAAGCACCTGAATTCTGAAAACGTGACCCTGGGGATGCTGCAAAGGTGGTAACTGAAAAGCAGTCGTATGTCCCTTTTTTCAGTGCCGTTGTAACTTGGAACGGTCAGTAAATGAACTGTTGTAACTCGAGGACTATCTCTATTATTTTGGGGCCAGTACATCTCAAACCAGAATGATGCTGTTAAAGTCTCTTTCCAGGGTCTGGAAGCTGTGAAGGCCTGGATGAGGAAGAACAGGTTCAAACACTACCTTGACCAAATAATGAATACAGGTACTCCCCGACTTACTACTATTCTTTTAGTGACCGTTCGAAGTTACGATGGCACTGAAAGAAGTGTGACTTGTGACCGTTGTTCACACAACTGTTGTAACATTCCCATGGTCATGTGATCAAAATTCAGGCACTTGGCAACTAGCATGTATTTATGACGGTTGCAGCGTCCTGCGGGTCATGGGATCCC
>JANHFT010002578.1:6859-31139 GCA_032467955.1 Pseudoxenodon macrops | reverse complement strand
GTTGTTCCACTGATTAATTGTTCTAACTGTCAGGAAATTTCTCCTTAGTTCTAAGTTGCTTCTCTCCTGGATTAGTTTCCATCCACTGCTTCTTGTCCTGCTTTCAGTTGCTTTGGAGAATAGCTTGATTCCCTCTTCTTCTTGTGGAACCTCCTGAGATATTGGAACACTGCTATCATGTCACCCCCTAGTATGTAAAATGGAATGGCCAAATTTATTTATGTATCTATTTTAATCCTGCCTTTATTTTCACAAATAACTCAAGGCAGCAAACATATACAATACACCTTCCTTTTATTTCCCCCACAATAACAACCCTGTGAGGTAAATTGTGTTGAGACAGACGGAGTGGCCCTTGGTCACCCAGCCGACTTTCATGGCTAAGACAGAATTAGAACTTGAGTCCCCTGTTTTATAGCCTGATGCCTTAACCAAATCAATGTTCTCCCCACCTGCAAACAATAAAAATAGTATAAAGTATAGCCCTTGTTGGCTTACTTGTACAGGTAATCCTTGACTTATAATAGTTTGCTTAGTGACCACTCTAGTTATCATTATTCACACTTACGACTGTTGCAGCATCCCCACAGCCACGTTATTTACATTCAGATGCTTGACATTGACTCACATGTATGATGGTTGTAGTGTCCTGGGATCACGTGATTCCCTTTTGTGACCTTCTTACAAGCAAAGTCAATGGGGAAACCAAATTCACTTAACAACCATGTTACTAATTTAACAACTGCAGTGATTCACTTAACAAATGTGGCAAGAAAAGTGGTAAAGTGGAGCAAAACTCACTTAACAAACTTCTCACTTAGAAACATATATTTCGGGCTCAATTGTGGTCACAAGTTGAGGATTACCTGTACTGTAATATCCCAATTTCCATCTGACAGATGCCACAATAGACATCTGACAAAACCAGTTTTTTCCCCAATTTAAAATGACCTTATGTTCATAGAGCACCAAGCTCATTGAATAAGGTTTCAGGGAAATACTATTTTAAGCTGGTTATATTCATTCTAATTAGGAGGTAGTTGTTTCATTGCCTTCAGTTTCCTTTTGTGATGGCAACAATTGTTACCTAATGAATTCAAGTCGAATATTTTGTTTTCACAAATATTATTTTATGTTTCCTTTGAACTACAGAACCCTTGAAAAAGGAAACACATATTCAAAACAGGTTAGGCAATACCATTTGGCTTAAGCACCAGGAAGGCATTTTTCCTGGTTGTCTCTGTTAGATATTCAAAACCTGACTTAGGAACTGAAATACTATTTGTTATACTTCAGGCAGCAAAATGTGCTGAATGGTATCTACCTGGCAACCAACGGGAGAGAGTTTTATGTAAGATTTTCATCTTTCAATTTCAGCATCCATCAGAGGTCCATTATAAATGATCATGATTTTTCCACAGCAGCATTAGTTTTGCAGTGTATCTACTATTTCTGCTTTCACTCAGTACAACAGAGGAGTACGGAGCAACTGTAATTTGAAGATAGATTTTTTAAAATAAAATAATAAAATATTGGCAAGGCTAGATTAAGTTTCTGGATGAAGGGTTGTTGTTTTTAAGTGTGTACTATTTTACAATAAGGACAGGTGGCTAATGTTGCTATCTCTAGGTCAACATTTGCATATATGTTACTGAAATGATGACAAAAAATATCAACTCCTGATTGTCATTCCACATCTTTAGTATGGTGCAAGTGAGTTCTATGTGGCAAAGAAACGTATACAAGGAAAAGAAAAAGTTCCTTACTGAATGTTTAAATGATTTGCACAGCATCTTTATGCTTGAAATACAAACAGCTGTGTGATAAGCTTTGTAGCAAGTCTTCGTAAAATATAATGGATTACACTACCATTCTGGCTTTATAACATGGAATTTAGATGTCCGTTAAGCTTTATGCTATTGATTGGGCATATCTCTTCATTTTATGTATTAGTATTTAGTAATTGGTTGTCCATAGTTGCCAACTCTTACACATTTCAATCAATATAATAATTGAATTCATATGTTGCTGTAAGGCTGGGTTCTCCAAAGTGATATGTTGCTATGCTAATATTCTCCCTTGATACTTGCCATGCTCTTTGCCCCACCTGGCTTTTTACATTTAAAAAAAAAAATATTTTCAAAGAGAGAGCTACGAAGTCCCAGTCTCCTTCATCAACTTTATTTCCAAAAATGCACCCCATAGGGTTTTATGGAAAATAGAAATAATGTGTACCTGTGGCCCTGTTCTCCCACCCCCCCAAATATATAGAGTTGCTCAGAAAAAGGATAGAGATATGCAGTTGTCATTCTGCAAGAGATGATGCTAGAGGAGAAGGCAGGCGACATCCTGATAAATCGGCTCTTTTTCAGCTTAGCGTATTTTGTGAACTCAGTTATTGTGGTTTATGAATTTAGAGATTAGTACCGGTACAATGTGTGAACCAAGCCAACCAGGGGTCTTCTACTAATCATGATGAAGCCAATTATGGTTTACCACAATATATAAACACGATCATTTTTCATCCTGTTTTTCCCCCCTTCTTCTGCAGGTTCCTTGGATTATTTGAATAGTTCAACCTTAACTTTTCTATTGCTTCACACTGATCTACATATCTATCCTTTCGGTACAACTTGCCAAATAAAGTTATATTTCACATGGGTTGAAGACAACAAGATGTTAGTCATGTACGATGTTACGGTAGTTATGTTAGCCCCTGTCTATACTTACAGCTGCCACCTCTTTGCCCGCTGCTCAACCAAGGCAGCACCAAAGTAAATGCTTAAGAGAGCCATACAAAGACACTTCATCCCTTCCTAGCACTGCCAACAAATCTTTTAAAAATGTACTCAAAAATAAAGGTAGAAAAAACAATCAGGCTTGCCTTTTAAATGTCACCCATCATTCATTTGCTGTCTCATTTCCCCTCCATACAATTATCCTCCACCTACTTCTAATTCCTATTATTTCCCTCAAATGTAAAAGAAAATGAACAGGAGCCTTAATCACCCGACTGTGTTCTATGAAAAGACAGGATAAGCAAACTAAATAGGAGTTATGTTACTATTTTTAGGCACCGAGTACTATTCAAATCTTGCTTCAGTTGCCATGGAAGTGTTCCAAAGGCTTATTATAGTTGTTTTTGAACAGAATTTATTCCAAGAAAACCTATGTAACCAATTAATGCTATTTCAGGTTTCAGGTAAACGGATATGGAGGGGAAAGTGTTTTTTTCTGTTCTAGTGGGTAATGTAGGCCTTGGAAAGACACTCAAAACAATGTTATTCTTGTTGATCAACTTGCTTCAGGATACCAAATGGGACTTCAAAGGCACTACTTCCAATTCACTCCTCACAATACTTGGGAGTGCATATATTAGAACTTCTTTTAGGTCTCTGCAGTCAACAAATTACTTCAGCCAAGAAGGAATTTTAAAAGCTTAAGATTATCAAGTGGAAATCTGGGGCTTTAACCCTCACACCATAAAGTTGCACTGCATACTTTTCTATAGCAATTTGTATTTATCATTTGGGCACTGAATAAGTGGCTGTTTAGTGGAATATGCAGACATGATTTTTCAAAAAAATAATCATACAACCAGATTAGAATCTACAATTGGTTTGACTTCTATCGTTCCTAGTCATTTATTGTCTTGGGCTATTCTTTCTGGAGTATACCTAGAAAGTACCGATAAGTTAAAATGGTTTATATTCTCTCAGTCATAGAGCTACCATTATAGTACATTCCCATATGCAAAAATAGGACATTTTCCACTGAACCTTTCATAGAGCTCTCATGCTTCTTAGTTCTAATGCAAGTCAGCAGACTGGGCCTCTTTCTATTGATCTCTAGGCTGTTTTAATTTAAATGTTTAAAGTAAGAATTGGTTCTACCATCTAAGCAAAGAAATACTACTGAATTTCACTGCACTTAATAAGCTTGTACCAGGGATGGGTTGTGGATTGTTTTGCTACTGGTTTGCTCAGGGTTGCGCCTCGCGTGCAAGCGTAAAGCAATAAAAAAATAGCTTCTGCGTATGTGCAGAAGCAAAATCCAAAATGGCGGCGCCCATGGAGACACCGAAGAAACCGGTTCTGTGACATCAATGCCGAATTACTACCAGTTTTAAAGAACCAGTTAGAACCATAGGAACCCACCTTTAGCTTGCACCTAGTCTAGTGACCAAGTAACATAAACATGTAACTACATGTATCAGCATACAATGACATCCATGCTTGGATAGGTTCCTTGAATATTAAAAAGAAGAACAGTTTGAGGCAATCTTTTAAAGATAGGTCAAGACCTCTAGGCAAGTGGAACTAAATTTGGGGAGAGATCTGGGTACCATATACTGTATGTATCCACTCCAAATATCTTTATATGACAGGGTTCCTTGGAGATCTTAGGGTTCTTAGCATGAAAATCTGAAATGAGGTATAACTGAGGACCAAAGGTTCTGAATCTTCTTACTGCCGGTTCGCTCAGGGTCGTGCCTCGAGCGCACGCAGCAGTCAAAAGCTAGCTTCTGCGCATGCGCAGAAGCAAAATCCAAGATGGCAGCGCCCACAGAGCCACCGACAGAAACGGTTCCGTGATGTCACCGCGGAGTTACTACCTACTCTATAGAACCAGATAGAACCCGTAGGAACCCAGCTCTGCTGAGGACCCTGACAAGAAATTATCTTGAAAGGCCTGCTAATTATTCTAACAAGCTCTTTTCAGATCTTGACAATTTTATACCAAGTATCCTTGCCTCTCTGCACCCTGGAATACCTCCTTCCCCAGTGTGCTGCCCATGCCATGTGTTATAATGTGTAACACATCTATCTCTCCACACCTATCTACCTATCTACCTATCTACCTATCTACCTATCTACCTATCTACCTACCTACCTACCTATCTACCTATCTATCTACCTATCTACCTATCTACCTACCTAATACATGATCATGATGATATATCCGTTCAGTTGTGTCAGACTCTTGGAAATTGTATTGGCCAGGTCTCTCCGTGTCTTCTGATCTTGCATTATTTCTTTGTGTTGTTCTATGCTCTGGCTGGTGTCAGCTTTGATGGTGGTATAATATATAAACCTGTTTAACAAATAGCATACAGTACTTCCGAGCAAGTATGATCAAAGGCCATCAATGCAGCATGTTTGGTGGGCAACAGGATAAAGCTCGTCTTCGGAACAGATAAAATTTAGAAATATAATCAGAGCATCCTATGAAGTAATCTATAGTAACAAACAGTAACATACCCATACTGTTTATTCATTAAGAGAGGTAAAAGCTCTTTACTAAAGTTTTGGCCCAGCATAGATCATTTGCTGCTTTGAAGAGCATCTATTCTGGTCGGAATGATTACTTGTCACTATAATATATCAGTGAAGAATCACAAATACATAAGGGACAAAACCCATAACAAACTTCAGCGCTTCCCATCCATTAAAAATATTCCTCATTGTTTATTCATTCAATATTTAGGGTTGCATACTAAAGAAAACATTAATGGCCCATTAGATGTATACCCTCAAGTGCCCTCTTGCCTGACTAACTGAAATGAAGCTTAGACTTCAGGACCTTTACCAACAATAATCTTGGAACACTCTTCTATGATTTTCATGCATACTTTAACACTGCATTTTCTCTGCATTCAAAATGACAAAAGCCTATTATTATTTCAGCCTCTATGTGAATAATGGTAGAACTTTGATCTAAGAAGACAAAGCAACTTTATCCCTTAACAGATTTTCCAACTGTACAACTCAAGGTGAATATGTGCAATATACCCTTTGAAAATTCAACATGAAAATCATGCAAATTCTATATAAATGTGGAGATCTTTTATTTATATAATTTTGGGCTGGATTTAGCACTTTACAGCACTTTTTAAAAATTCTACTTCTCAAAAGTGGCCGATTAAAAATTTTTTATCTTCAGACTTGCAAGATGGATGTCAGCCTTCCTGGATAAACCAGATTAAAAAAACATGTCTAAATGAGCTAAATCTACTTTTATTGTAAGGCTACGTTAACAGAATCTTGTGAGTCTGAAGATATAAACTTCCTTCCAGCTTTTAATCACCTGATCAATTAGGGTAAGTCTTTCCTAAATTCCTTTCTCTGACCACTAATCCATTGGGGGCTCCTCCCTCTCTCATCTGATTGATTCCTAGGCATTTCTTTCCTTCGTCCCCCAAGGTTATCCACACATTTCATTGCAACTCCTTCCAAAGGAGGATATCTCATGTTCCATTATTTTATCAAACCTTTTAATGAATTATATTAACATTTAATATCTAGACTGCTCCTAACTTTTTAACCAACTGATAATCGTTGCACATTTTAAATCCTTTTATGTATCAATTTAATTTAAAATTGGCAAATTTTGCCATCTGGTCAGTTATCCTGAGAAAACTCTCTTTGGAATGGCAACATAGAAGTAACTCGCATAAGGACAAGGGCAGAGGTGGGTTCCTACCGGTTCAGACCGGTTCTACCGAGTAGGTAGTAGGCCGCTGGTGACGTCACAGAGCCGGTTCTGCTCCGTGGGCGCTGAGTTTTCGGAACTGCGCATGCGTCGCCATCTTGTTTTCGGCCCTTTTTTTTTGGATTTTTTCAGGGCTTTTTTCTACTGCGCATGCACGCGCGCATGAGGTGCGCCACATGGCGCAGGAGGCAGAAAACTGACGGCAAGGTAAGTTAGAACCCACCCCTGGACAAGGGGTATGATAAAAACCATGACATGAATGTTCTATGAAGAGATTTAATATAAATTGGCCGTGTGCATTTTTTTTCCATCCTGAGCTTTTATTAAAAAGAACTGCACAGTTGGGTATACATAACATTTCAGACATCCAATGAACTGCAATTGGAGTTCTTCTATACTCTTCCAAGTACGTATATGCAAGCACCATTTTCACCATCCCCCCCAAAAAAAATTATGATGCTTCTCAAGCAACATGTAACATTTCTATCATTTGTGTTTTACAATTCTGAATGCCATAGTACATCTTCCAGAATCTATTGCTAACAAAGAACTAGGGACATTCAAATTGAGAATGTTCTTGTTGCAAGCAAGCAATTCTGAGACTGTCTGGATGCCAAGTAAACATTTCCCCAGGAAAGGGAAAACAAGTGAAAAACCATCTGCTTGTTTCTAGTTTCTCCTGTGAAGTGGGCTTCCTGCCAAGTAGTCATTAGAGTAATTAAGGGGGAAAACAATCTAATATATTCATTATGTAAATGAATGACAAAGATTAAAAGGCAATGAGAGAGGAACTAAATATAAATACCTCTGTTTCTTGCAGCATCCCATGGCCTAAGCAGACCATGTCTGGACAAGTGATGGGAGAACCACAACCTTCACAGATGGCCAATTGCATGTATTGTTTTAGACACTAAGGGAGAAGAAAGATGTAAGTTATAAATCATATGTAAATTATAATATGTAAGTATTGTATTCCAATGGATGGAAACTAATCGAGGAGAGAAGCAACCTAGAACTGAGGAGAAATTTCCTAATGGTGAAAACAATCAACCTATGGAATAGCTTCCCTTCAATAGCTGTGGATGCCCCACCACTGGAGGTGTTCAAGAAGAGACTGAACAGCCACCTGTCTGAAATGGTATAGACCAGGGGTGGGTTCTAATTTACCTCGCTGCTGGCTCGCTGCCTCCCGTGCCGCATTGTTGTGCCTCATGGGCGCATGCGCGCTTCGCACGCAGTGCATACGCAGTACAACCCCCCCAAAAAAAGGCCAAAAACAAGATGGTGACGCATGTGCAGTGCCGGAAAGTCGGCTTCTGCGCATGCGCAGAAGAAAAAAAGCCCGGAAAAATTCAAAAAAAAAATTTCCCCTCAAAAACAAAATTTCAAAAAAAAAAGATGGTGGCATCCACGGACCAGAACCGGTTCCATGACATCACCAGCAGCTTACTACCTACTCCACAGAACCGGTCCAAACCGGTAGGAACCCACCTCTGGTATAGACTCTCCTGCTCCTGCAGGGAGTTGGACTAGATGACCTCCAAGGTCCCTTCCAACTCTGTTATTCTATGTTCTAAGTTATAAACCATAAAATGGCATCAGGTACCTCCACTAGCTATTGGAGCTTACTCGTCTTTTTCAGCACCATTGTAATTTTGACTATTAATCAAATAGACGTACGTCATGGATTCTCTCTTTTACTGTGGGAGGATTAGTAGACTTTTGGATTAATAGGACAAACAGTTACACTTTAGAGAAGCACAAAATTAGACTTTATATCTATTGGTTGCCATATAATGGATATACAGATTCATATAATCAAACTATAGCTAATAGATAAGTACTGTATAGCTGATGAACTGAAATATCAGAAAGCAACTACGGTATGTTGAGATTGGGTGGGAGCGTCTAGACTACCCTAATAACATTACATGAGGAGAGAAAATGAGACCCAGAACTTATCTGGGAAGCATCCACTGACAGGGCAATTCTCACTATCCAACAGCCAAATCATTTCAGTTATACTTTCAATTCAATTCAATTACATGTATTAATCTAGGCCAGGTGTCAGCAATCTGTGGCTCCAGAGCTGCATGTGGCTGTTTGGGCCCTCTGCTTTGCAGAGAGCAGGGCTCTCAAATTTGGCAACTTTAAGATTTACGGACTTCAATGCTTACAATTCCCCAGCCAGCTACTATAGTTCACCTGTTGCTAGGCCTGCTCTGTGGAAGTGGCCCGGGACAATAAATATTTTCCTAGTTTTCATTTCTGGAGTTTTTCTTTTAATGGGGTGGAAATAATTTGTATGAATTGAGGCATGGATATACCCAGGGTGAAATGCTGCCATAAATTCTTCTGGTTCCGAGAACCGGTAGTAAAAATGCTTTTAAAAAGAAAAAAAAATGGTTCCCACGATTGGTGGCACATCTGATTGTCACAGCTGATGAACCTTTTTTTTTTTTTTTTACTTTTTTTAAAGCATTGCCCAACTGGAAGTAAAAAAAGGCTTTAAAGGTTTTTTAAAAGTGCAGACTCTCAGCTGTCTTTGACAATCAGCTCAGAGGAGCGAATGTCTGAAGTGTTTTTTTTTTACTTTTTAAAAGCATTTTTTAAAAACTATTTATTTGCCCTGTGAGGTTCATGCTTATTGCAGGGGACATTTTTTGTGAAGTCCAGCTGCTTCTGCATAGTGTGTGAGTCAGTTGTGTAGGAGTCAGTTGTGTGGCTATTGTGTTGTTTGTGTGTGATGTGTGAAAGTTGGTTTTTGAGCTCACCCAATCACATGACCACCAAATCAAACCACACCCACCAAGCCACGCCCACAGAACCGGTAGGGAAAATTTTTAGATTTCACCGCTGCTCACTTCCAATATGCTACCAAGCCAACTTTAAGATGGATCCTTTGCATTGGATTTCTGCACTCTTTAATTTTCCTACCTGGGACTCAACTTTGAGCATCAATGTTCTTCCACTTGGGAAAGAACCATTGACAATTGAACAATCGATCATTTTTTCCACTGTGTGTTTCTTCTACGCATCCCATTATAACTTGACTTCTCGTGCTTCTTACTAGAGTTTCTTTGAAATGTACTTAAAACGGAGTATTCAGCTATGCTTCAAACATGACTTGGGGCTGCTCTATTCATTTGCTTACTTATTTGGTTCGTCTGCTCTTTGACAGTTCAGGAAATGCTCTAGAAGACAAATGAACCTTTAAATTAATGTTGTTGTCTCTCATCAGTATCACGCCCCCAACCGAAACTATTTGGTGATATCAAAGAAATATTGTGACAACTGAAGTGATTGGTTATGTGCAATAGGGTGACAACCTTGTATTTGCTACATGAAGTTAACTGGCTGGGAGAGGCTAATGAGGAAGGAAAAATGAAGGAAGGAAGGAAGGAAGGAACTAAGGGAAGGGAAGAGAGGGGAAGGGGGAGGAGAGGAGCGGAGAGTAGAGGAAGCAATATTTATAAACCAGAAGAAATGACAAAATACAGATAAAAGTCTACATTTAGAAAGAAAGAAGACACTTAGGTTAAAAGCAGATCATTTATTTAATGAACATTCCCCAAATACCCAAAGGCACTAGTCAACATATAGACTAATGACCTACAAACAGACATGATCAATACAATTATTTTAGCATTGCCAGTTGTTGTTGTTGTTGGGTTGTTGCTGTTTTTTGCACAACTTGAGATGGCACATCAAGTGAATTTACATCCTTACAATACAATTCCATTCCCAGAACACCACCACATCAGTGTCTGATATTAAGACTAAAAAACATGCTGATGAAAGAAGAAATTCTGAGCAGCAGGTACAATTCTGGTCAGATTGAATAAGCATCCAATGCTTTACAGTATTTTAGTGCAGACTTTCTCAGCAATTCTTGATTTAGTGCAGACTCTGGCTAAATGTAAGCCAGGACACATCTACATGGTAAGTTCTCAAGTTCTCTCACGCAATAAATAAAAAAAAGCACAGTGATAGAATTTTCCAGGCTTCCCAATCAATGTTATAGCCTTCAACTAGAGATCCCAGAAAAGAAGAAGCTAATTCTCTCATCCTATTTCCCCGTGCCCAAATTTTTTAAAAAAACGTTCAAAATTCTTTCTGGAACAATTTCTAAGAAACGATTTGGAAAACGATTTGCATGTATGTTCTTGAAATTTGATCCATTTCATCCAGCGTGGCCAATTATGGATATGGGTAGAATTACAAGGCATAAAAAAAGAAACCAGTATCCTTACTCCAGGGTAAGCTTTATATCCATACGGTAACGTTGTTAAGGAAGCTTTAGTCAGGCACGAAAAACCAGGTTCACTCATGAAGGTCGAATTAAACTGATTTACTGCTAAAACGCCTATGGGATAGGAAACCTTTCAACTCACGGTTAGCACCTACTTGGAAGAGTCAGTGCAATTCAAAGGGGGATTGGACTCGGTTCACTTGTGGCTACATAAGGATTCCGGGCTGGTCCCTCTTTTAACTCCACCCCCAGATTCTGCTACTCATTCTCCTGCAGCTTTGATAGCTTGGTGTTTTAAAAGAAAAATCAGGACCCTTCTGAGTCAAAAGTGATTTGCAAAAGATGAAATAGTAAAACAAAAAATTGAAATGAAACCTTGGATATTAAAAACCCTCCACAGTCCAAAACTCAGAATTAGATTTGGAATCATAGCCGGGGGTTTGTTTTGGAACATATATGGTCGCAGGTCATCCAGGCTTGGCCAGGATGGAAGAAAAGGGAAGAATTCAGTGCATTGACATGGAAGGACTATTACCTTAATGAGAGCCTTAAAGAAATGATGATAAGATGGTTTCTAATTTCTATATGGCAAAGTTATCCAAAAATCCTTTATCAAATAAAAATCCCTGAATCTTTTGTGTTGCAAAACCTCTGTGGAATTTGCAAGGAATTCCAATAGCTTCCAGAATGCTCAGGAACTCATGTTTTACAAGAGTTGAAAAGCTTCGTCATTGACTTTAGGGTCAATCTCTGGTTTCTCCTTGTGCCTATTAAGTTCTTCTCCATTATACTGAATGTGGAGCTTTTGGATATATAAGAAGCCACCTTATAATGCAAGAATGGCCCAAGCCCTACCTTATGGACTTGCATGTCTCAGGGTCTACGTCTGCAGTTCCCACAGTCCCAAGTCCTAGAACTGCAACTTGGTAGTAAGTCACTGAATGAGGATGGCACATTTTTTAATTGGTTTTCAATGGGAAATCAAACAAAATATATATATTTAAGCCATCTCTTTCAAAAAGTGAAATGGGGAGAGCAGAACCAACATTCTCACCTTCTAATCTCTAGTTGACATCACCTCATCACTGGTCCATCCTCTTTGGCCCTTAGTCACCAAGTACAGTATTCATTAAGTATTATGGACTCTGCTCACAAAAATGTTCTCTGCATTCTGTGAACATGACCAGCATGTCATCCAGCCAGTACATGCAATAATGTAGGGCACAAGGAGATGTGTTTGCCATATCTGGAGGGACAAATGCTGTGAACCCATGCTGTGCTCTAACCATAAATTCTTCCAGAGTCTCAGGAAGAGGCCTTTCCCACCATATGTTACCTGATCTTCAAAAAATAAAAAAAAGTAACGGGAGATGCAAATCAGGGACTTTTGAGCTATCCTCAATCTCAGCAACTTGGAGATATATGGACTTCAGTTCCCATAATTCCTACAACCTCATGCGGGTTGGAGGAATTCTGGACGTTGAAGTCAACAGGTTGCTAAGGTTGATCAACATTGCACAAAAGAGTTGCCTTATTTGCATAACAGTTCCTTGAAAGTGCTTGTTGAATTTGAGACAAGAAGATAGGTGGTCTGGATAATGTGTGCGTGTAGCTTGTCTACTTTTATATTTAAAAACAGAAACCAAAAACAGCCCATTCTTTGTTGAATCACTGGAACACAACAGACATATCATTCTGATTGCGAACGACTCGATAACGACTTTTTAAAAACTCATTGTGTGATAAAACATCAACATCTTAAATAGTAGAAATGTCACAAAGTACATGAAAATACCATAAAATATCTGTCTCCAATCTCTGACAATTATAACAAAAGATCTTAATAAGGATTTCTGGTTTTTTCATATATATTTATCCCTCTATATATTTATATTAAGAAAGCACTTAGACCTTTACACATGACCTCACAACATTAGGTTACTTGAAGCTGTAAACTTTGTGAAAGTTTTCTGAAAACAGTGGAACAAAACCAGGCATTCTAAAAAGTAGTCATTAGACATATCCCAACACCATTGACTGAAGAAGATTTTACATAAACATTTAACAAAACGTATAGATACTTGCAACAACAACAAAAAAAATAAAAAAAATCTTGTAGATAAGATTTATACCTGGAGGTCTAAACATCAGAATCTGGTTTTTACATTTGTTGGGTGGGGTGTCCCTCCTCAGATATCAAAGAGAAAGCTGACACCAAGTCAATTCACCACACACATAATGTAATATTGTCAGAAAGGGCGAAGCACAATGGCGCCATCAAATTAGGACTTGGAGACAGATGTCCAAGCAGAACATGCAAGAGGAAACCGATGCACAACCACAGGATCATACAGGTAATCTCTACTGGTAAATCCAAACTCAAGCATTAACCTAAGTGAGCCTCTGGGCCTTCCCAAATAGAGGTGCGAGGGACATCGATGATCCTCACACTTAAAAAAAACCCTCTATAGGTACTGCAGGATAGTCATGCACAGTAGCTTCGCAGTATATACATCTCTGGATGGAAACCCCGCCTCTAGCGTTACATTATGTGGGTGGTGGAGGGTAGGGAAGTCATTCAATGTTCTGCAACACCAACAGGTTTGTCAGTCTATGAATGTATGAACCAAGACATAGATAATAAGGTGCATCAGCAGGAATTTAGTGTAGAGAGCCAAGGAGGCCTTGAAGGCAAAGAGTGAGGGAAGGTAAAAACACAAACAGACTTAGAAGGCTGTTCATATAGTTCTAGTCTCTCTGTTAAGTTAGTTTCTTGATCTGATCTTCCGCATAGGACTGACACTTATATAGCGTATACTTTATAGCAATGAAATGCAATGCCCCTTTCTACATATCAGATCCTTTATATCAGATCCAATTGTTTATTCGCCTAGCTTAGGACGATCTGACTAGGAACAACTGGTATCTTGCAGGTGACTTTGCTACTTCTACTTCTTCTTATTACCCGGTCTTGTTAACCTCTTTGGGAGCGAGTGAGTAAGTGCTGCATGATGAAAACTCCATGTTTTGATACGTGGAGAGGCTTGCCCAGTGCTCGGGTGTCTAGTTTGCAAGCAGCAGATTCAAGTCATGGCATCTCCTTAGAAGAAGAGCTCCTGTCCACAGCTCAGGAAAGACTCTGCGGTCAATTTAGATAATGCCAAATTGAGCTGAATGGACCAATGATTCTGATTCAGCATAGGGTCAATCTGCTTTCTTTGTTCCAATTTCGGGGTGCTGTGTATACGCAATAACTTGGGCATATGGAAAGACTGGGGGTGTTCCATCCAGCATATGCCCTGGAACACATCTAGCATGTACAGTAAATTATTACTGAATATCTTTTATTTAAGAGCAGTCACAGCATTCAGTATAATCCAAGCGTACAACTGTAAGATTGTACAACTTTCATCCATTGGAATGGATATTTAATAAGGGCTGTTCTTACCCTTATGTATCCCAGGCCAAAAGAGTCAAAAAAAATTTGCCTTATATTTGACAAGCTCACGAGAGAAAATTGAACATGTACATTTCCTCTGGTGGCTGCATTTCAAAAACAAACAAAAACGAGGATCAACACTGCTGATCTATTGGGAGCTTTTAATCAATAAAATCTTATAGATATAAAAATATTCTGCTCAGTTTGATTTCTATATATATATATATATATATATACACATCCCAAATAATTTCTCTCTGGAGACGGTCAACTGCTACCTTTATGTAAGAAATACAAGAATATAACAAGAGGTTCAATTTATACCTGAGACTTTTTTTTTTGCATAATTAATGTTCTTCAAACTGTTTAATGTTTCAAACCCACGTAGTCTAACTTCTCATCAAAATGAACGGAATCACTGCTTCCGTTGGGTTCTAAGGAACGCAATTCCAAACCTGCTGGTATAGTTGGACCAACTAAAAACATAACGGCAGTATAAAGAAACAAAACGAAACCGAATTAAACGCATAACTGATATAGAAAGCGAGGCAATTTGGTTGGCGAACACCAGCAGGTCTTACGTTATTGATGATATACACACTGATTAAAGACGTAACAATACATATGCATACATCGTAATACTAAAAGGCACACCTTGTCCTGTCTACACTTCCTTTCAAAGTCAAGTGTCAAAAGCAAAAATTGAATATATGGCATCATCAGAATGATACCCACGAGTATACGAGAAAGTACATGAATTAGGAAGATGTATCAACTGCAGCTAAGGAAAGTCATCCAGATCTTTGATGCTTTGTTTGCCTCAACTTCACAAACTTAAACTGGTTCAATACTTATTCCTTTCTCCCAGGAAAACGGTCTTCTGATTTTGCAAGAACAGGTAAAGAACAGGTAAAGGTGTCAAGTTTTCAACAAAAAAAAAAGTTGGTCCAGGGGGAAAAGTCCTTTCCAAGTTTTGCATTTCTGGTGCATCCAAGATAGCCAAAACTGATGGTGAAAAAAATTGTAAAGGGATTATGAAGTGTTTTTCTCCGCTTGCTATTCGTGGAGAAAATTGCAATTCCGATTTGTATCACATGAGAAGAAAAATACAGGTAGTCCTTGACTTACAACCACTCATTTAGTGACTGTTCAAAGTTAGAACGGCGCTGACAAAAGGGACGTACGGCGGGCCCTCACCCTTGCAAGCTGTCATGTGATCAAAATTCAGTCACATGGCATCCGACATGTACTGTATTTGTGACGGTTGCAGCTTCCCGGGGTCATGTGATCACTATGTTTATCATGTGATCACTGATCTTCCCAGTTGGCTTTTCACAAGCAAAGTCAATGGATGCCTGCGTGATTCATTTCATTGCAGTGATTCGCTTAGCATCCATGGCAATGTCATAAAACTGAGTGTGACTCACTTCAGCCGCCTTGTTTAGCAACGGCAAATGGTGGTCTCAATTGCGGTCGTAAGTCAAGGACTTACCTGTACCTTTAGTTTCAGACAAAATAACCTAACAAGAAAAAAAGGACTAAAGATAAATTTTGGGCGATTAAGGAATAAGGTGTCCTCCCTTGTTGTTGTTTTTTTAAACCATCTGACTTCTCAGATTAAAACTTTCATTACTGTACATTACTAGGTTTTGAAAGACACCTTGTCCTTTTTCTATGAAAGCCATTAAGGATGATCGTCATTGCAATTTGCACTCGGGAAGTCTGCAAATCATTTTGGCAACCAAGTTATTTCTAGGGTCAATCCCAGGGGTCGGCAACCTTAAACCCTCAAAGAGCCACAAAGAGTCCTAACCGGAAGCTCCCTGTTCAATTCTGGAGCTGACTGAAAGTCCGGTTCTCCCACCATAGAGTCTCCTCCTAGCACGGCTTCCTTTTTCCTCTACCTGTCCTAATCAAAAGCCCTAACAATTGTGGAGCTGACTGGTGACAGGGAGCCGCAGCAGAGGGATGAAAGAGCCACATGCGGCTCCAGAGTCGCGGGTTGCCGATCCCTGGTCTTTCCTGAGTGATGCTATTGAAACCACGGCGAATACAGGGTCACTATGCAAATCAACTCTTTGAATTTATTTAAATGTACAGGAAAAAATATGGGGAGCACGTATTTAAAAACCCAGAGTTGGCAACGATAGTCTCCTTTCCCCCTTAAGTGTTCTGAAGCTCAAACTATCTACTGATTTTTCTCTTTCTCGGTTAGGTCCTACGAAAATACGGTGGGAGCAGGCACTTTGGCACATGAAAACTCTTTTCTTGTCTCATTTGGAAAAAAGACACATTTTTAAAACAATGACCAGAAGAATGTGGGGTTGTGTTTTTTTTTTCAACGCCAGGCACACAATATTTGGTGTATCCACCTTTACTGAATGCAGCTCTTAGGGATAAGAGAAGATTCAAGTGCTCAGCTTTTTTTTTAAAAGATCCTAATTCACCTCCTATTGCTCCAGTTAATATGTGGTGTGAATTTCAGAATTAGGCATTATAAAAAACCCACTTTTTTGAATTTTTGAAAGGGTACTTCTATTTCTGATCAGTATCGCTTCTGTGTCTTATATCCAACATTCTATCCCATTCTGTTCCAGAATATCCCTTTAAAAGTGTGTGTGTGTGTTTGTGCATATGTATTGTACATATACAAATACTTTTCTACTCCAAATACAAGGAGATGCTTCCTCCTAAATAAAATTCATGTGGCATATTTAAACTGCCAAGCACTGCATGATGACATATGGGTAAAGGTAAAGATAAAGGTTCTCCTCGCACTAGAGGTGGGTTCCTATTGGTTTGGACCGGTTCTACTGAGTAGGTAATAAGTCGCTGGTGACGTCACAGAGCTGGTTATGGTCCGTGGATGCCGTCATCCTTTTTTAAAAAAATAATTATTTTTGGGAGAAAAATGTTTTTGCATTTTTTTCCCCAGGGTTTTTTTCTTCTGCGCATGCACAGAAACTGAATTTTTGGCACTGCACATGCGTTACCATCTTGTTTTTGGCCTTTTTATTTTTTTTTAATTTTTTGGAATTTTTTCTACTGTGCATGCGTGCACCCACGAGGGGCCCCCGCGCGGCACAAGAGGCAGTGAACCTGCAGCGAGGTAAGTTAGAACCCACCCCTGCCTTGCACATATGTGCTAGTCATTCCTGACTCTAGGGGGTGGTACTCATCTCCGTTTCAAAGCCGAAGAGCCAACGCTGTCCGAAGAGTTTCCATGGTCATGTGGCCGGCATGACTCAATGCCAAAGGTGCACGGAACACTGTCACTTTCCCACCAAAGGTGGTCCCTATTTTTCTACTTGCATTTTTACAGACTTTCGAACTGCTCGGTTGGCAGAAGCTGGGACAAATAACGGGAGCTCACTCCGTTACGCGGCACTAGGGATTCGAACCGCCAAACTGCTGATCTTTCTGATCGACAAGCTCAGCATCTTTAGCCACTGAGCCACCTCTTCCCTTTTGACATATGGGTACCCACATAAATTCAAGTCGGAATCTAAGTTACAATCTAACCATTAGTCTCAGAGATGTGAAGCATTTCATGCTATAGAAACATTCTTCTAAACCCACCATTATTTCCTGGTTACTGCTGAAGACAAAGTGGAACAAGAATTAGATAGGACTATCCTTTTCAGTGACATTCCTGTGCCATCTAAAACATCTGGCTCCATCCAACGTACCAAAGAAAACACCAACATTAACCAATTGCCTGTCCAATCAAGGACTTGTTTTCTCTCTTAGCTTTACAAAATACAGAAGAAGAGATTTGGAAGTGACCTTGGAGGTCTTCTAGCCCAAACCCCTGCTCAAGCAGGAGACCTTAAACCATTCCTGACAAATAGATGTCCAATCTCTTCTTAAAATCCTCCAGTGATGGAGCACCCACAACTTCTGGAGGCAAGTTGTCTACTGTAGCTTTGGTGTCTGAAGTCTGCGCTTGGGAATAAACATGAAATGACTCTTGTTCTGTCTAGTTCAGTGCCACAGTCCTCTCTTGGCCACATTGCCACATGATTCTGAGGTATGCTTGTGTCGAGGTCATACTTAAACATGGAATGTGCATAGGCTTATGTGCATGTGATCTGGTAGTTCTCATGCATGGTGTTGTTGGGGCAATGGATGCCACAAGCCACAATTTTGTATGGGTGGTCTTTGAAGGGGAGAAATTGATAACCTTAAATCTCAGTGAAGTGGGTTGTGGGAATTCCTGGATTCCTGATCCAGCAGATACTTCAATTGGGCAATGCCAGACCTTTATCTAATTCAATTAATATCCTCACTTCCAATTACAATCAATATATGGAAGGGCAACTTCTATCTTCTCTCAGTTTAGAATTAAAGGGCTGGAATTCATTCTACAAACCATGGCAGAAGTTCTAAAAATGCTCAGAAGCATTCTTTCGCTCTTCAAGTTTTGCTAGAAATCATGCAGGCAGACCTAGCCTCTACCTACGAAACATCTAGAATCTTTCCTAACCTGGACATTGCCAGATATCTGAACCATCTCCCAAAATTCCCAGATAATATGATCATTGCTGAGAACTCTTGAGAGTTGAAGTTCACAAGTCTGGAGGCCACCTTGGGGAAAACTATATTCATATCAGATTTCCCCAACCTGGTGTCCAGGAAAATTAAATCCAATGTTGGGCTTTGATTCACAAAATTTCCAACCAGCAATGTTTTGACATTCTGGGAAATGTAAACCAAACACCATCGGAAAGGTACCAACTTGAAGAAAGATGCTTCCATAGTGAACTTTCATGGCTGTTGCACTATTCTTCAGGTATGGCATCATCTCCCATCCTTTTGTGACACTTGCAATACCTTATTGCCAACTACCCTTTTCTAGAGTTGGCCAACTACTGCAATAAAGAGAGAAGAACACAAATTGGTACATGAAAAAACCCAAAGAGATCATCATTTACGGCACTAGCTGAGGATGCTACGTGTAGTTAATCAAAACACAACCCCCCCTCCAATATACAAGTCAATCTTTCCCAAGCTGCCTGAAGGTTATTTCAAGGTCTGGACCGATTGATGGACGTTTACAACGACACACATGTACAGGTGGGTAGACACACCCAAAAAATGTCCCGCTAATCAAAAATGGTGGGGAAAATTTGCTTTAACGTGGGCTTTATTTCGAAGAGAACTGTTGGGTGAAGCAAGGGCAAAGGAAGAGTTGATTGATGTAAGGCAAGAAGGTTTCGTGATCGGCTACACCATACCACTTTGCATGTGTATGTGGAAGGAATAGGGCTGGTAGATAATAGACGGCTGTCCGTGAGCGATATAATAATTGCTGAAGTTCCTGTCGCTGATATAAGGGGCAGGCTGATAGTAGCAGGTTACGTTGGCTACATTGGGGATGATGTTCTGCTCTCCAAGTACCTTGAGAGCCAGGATCGTAATCATATTTAGCGTTTGCCTTCGTTCGTGGCCCATAAGGCAGACCGTACTCTCGTTCACAACTCCACGCAAGGTCATCAGGTAGTCATACTTGCTCTTCTCTTCCCCAATGAAGTGATTGCGCAGGTAAGACTCAATCTTCCGTTGTTGCTCAGCTACATCTGGAAAGTCGATGAAGAACCGAGAACACATGTAACGTTCCAATGACTTAATCTCTACTTCATCGGCCGGCTTAAAATCCCGGACCAGAAGATTGCTGTATTTCAAAAGACCTCCTCCACGGATCTCTTCCGGGTTCCTTGTAGCAATGAGTTTGTATTTCAAGTGGTCCATAGCTTCCTCAAAGTTTCCGTACATGCTCTCAGCCACGACAGACAGCTCTGCCTCTTCCGTAAGCTTGCCGTTCGCGTCGCTGTAGACATCCAACACGGTGTCGAGGATGATCTGGAAAGAATCGACGCTGAACTCAAACTGCCTCCGCAGAGAGTTGACGAACTTGAGCTCCACGTTTTTGCCACTGTTGTTGGACAGGGAGATGAGGCTCCAGCGGTCGTGATCTGTGGAGACTTTCACCATCTTCTGAACGTAAGCCTCCTTCATGGTCTGCGCTGTGATTTTGTCCTTGTTGACACCTTTCGGTAAGAAATCCAAGAGGCAATTCAAGACAGATTCCTTCACAACCTGAAATTCATGCGCACTTGGAAGCTCCACGCCAAAAATGATGTCCAGGTCTCTGTAGCTGGTGCCATTTTGCTTAACCAGGATGTGACTCGCCGTGGATCCGTTCAAGCGAATGTCGTGGACAACGATCTGTTTCTTTATCAGTTGCTCTTTGACAACATGAATGATATCTTTTGGCTTTACCTCTAAAGTTGGAAAATTCCCTCTTCCATGAATGGGGATCACCTCAGTCAGCACTTGATCCAGTATTTTAATCTGTTCCCAGGTGAGATAACTGAATCTGTGATCTAAACCCTCAGTCATCCTGAAATCAGGTGGTCAACTAAGAAGGAAGCACAAAAAGATTTATTAACATCTTAAAAGTTAATACATTTGGCAGTGTGGTTGCATGATTAAAAACTCAAGTTAGACTTGATGGACTGATCAATTGGTTGATCTGGAGGTGGGGAAGAAATTATGACTTCACCAATTCCACTGACTATGCTCTCCATGCACACCTTCAAGATTTGCACAGGGGCCCTTCTCCCCAACTTCAAAACATTTATGAAGGGTCTTAATGCAAATGCATGTGTGCATGTAGCTTTTTACTGGACCGAGAACCTTGAATGGACACTGTTATGAACCCAGCTTGAGAGAAACTCTGTGAATAAAGTATTGACATAGATGCCCTAGGCTGCTAAACGTTATCCCAGTGTGCCTTTTACCCAGAATGTCTGTAGAATTTTGAATAAACTATTCAAAAACTAAACTATTCCCCATTCCCTATATCCTTAGGACTATAACTGTGTTGCTTGCATCTTACGATTTATATTGTTTGCTTAGTATCCTAGTATGATTTATGTTGATTGCTTATTTAGTATCCTATAACTATCACTAAGTGTTGTATCTAATGTTTTATGATGAATGTATTTTTACAATGCCTATGATAATGATCTGCCACTATCGTTGTATGTACAATGAGAGTTTATTCACCAGAGACAAATTCTTTGTGTGTCTAATCATGCTTGGTCAATAAAGAATTCTAATTCTAATAATTCTAATTCTAATAATTCTTATTCTAATACTAATACTAATTCTAATTCTAATAGTTCTTATTCTAACAATTCTAACTCTATTTCTAATATTCTAATTCTAATAATTCTTATTCTAATAATTCTTATTCTAATTCTAATAATTCTAATTCTAATAATTCTAATACTAATTCTAAATTCTTATTCTAATTCTAATTCTAATAATTCTAATTCTAATTCTAATAATTCTAATACTAATACTAATTCTAATAATTCTTATTCTAATTCTAATAATTCTAATTCTAATAATTCTTATTCTAATTCTAATAATTCTAATTCTAATACTAATTCTAATAATTTTTATTCTAATTCTAATAATTCTAATTCTAATAATTCTAATTCTAATAATTCTAATTCTAATACTAGTAATTCTAACTCTAATTCTAATAATTCTAATTCTAATTCTAATAATTCTAATTCTAATAATTCGAATTCTAAACCTTCCACAAGACAGTATGGCTCTTAGTTTTTTGTTGCTGTTTGAAGCAGATCATTTGCCTACCCACCAAAGCATGCAGTTAATATATAGTTTTTTCTCTTTTATTCCCCCCCCCAATCACCTGATTCATGTAGCACACCGGCTGAAGAGTTCTTGCCTGCTCAATTATCTTAATTTGCTTGCTCCTATTAAATGTATTGCTGGAGTGGGAATTTCAGATTCCATTTTTTACTGCTGAGGTTTTTTTGTTTTGTTCTATTCTGAATCATACCATTAGCTCAGTTGGACTAATAAAAACACACAATTCGCCACTTAGAGGAGCATTAAAGCAAGCCAACCACAGGGTGTACTTAACAACCCCATGTTGACATAAGGCACTTCCACACTTACTCCGTGTGCTGCCAGTTTCACCACCCAAATGCTCCATTGACTTCTGCTACTGCAATTTGAAGCCTTGATAAATGCTGGCGGGGGCCAGTTAATGTTACCCCTCCCCACAATTAGGACAGAAACAGAAACCGACTCTAGTTGTGGGTTTGTTTGTTTTTCATTTTTGGAATGTCAGCTTTCCACAGCAAGGGAAGAAATTTTCAGTAAAAAGAGGCAAACCAAACACTGTCAGAATAACACCCAAAAAAAATCCCGTTTAGCTGGAAATGGCAAAAGAAGGAAAAACAAAACAAAGCAGAGAGAGAGACATCTCAGAAATAGATGCTTCTTGATTTCAGAGGGCCGAAATCAAGCTGTCTCAACTTCAGAGAAGCGGTGTGAAATTATCCTGGTAATGCTTTCTCTGGAGGACAAAATGAGTTGATTGACTTGAAGTGAATCAAGTAAAGCGCTCCCTGGGGCAGAGGTTTAATATACAGTAATAAAAATATTAGGGGGAAAAAAGAACCAAAGAAGAAAGAATAAGAAAGAAAATAGAAAATAATAATGAGGAGGAGGAGAAGGGAGGAGGAGAAGAGAGGAGGAAGGAAGGAAGGAGAATAAAAAGAAGGAAGGAAGAGAAAGATAGCAAGCAAGGAAGAAAGGAGGGAGGGAGGCAAGGAAGGAAGATAAAAAAAGCAATTTTCAATTACTTGACATTGGTTATAAATGCATTTATATTTTGCTTTTTCTTTCAAGGTAACATCATAATTTCTTTCCTTCCATAACTTATTGTCTGTTTTCAAGAGAAAAAATAGCATCGAAAATGCTCCTTTAGGCATTCAACAGGCCGTATGGTATTTAAACCATACCTTTCCTGCTTTGCAAAGAAAGATCCAAAGAGATAAAAGTGTCAAGATGCTGTGAGATGCCAGGCCACCTGAAAAGCAAATAGCTTCTGGGCTGATGGTCTTTTGCCCTTTTAAGACCTCTACCCAGCTGTTTTAGCTGCCCAGCACTGAGAAGCTATAAAAGCAGAGCAGAAAAAAATCTGCTGTGCAGTTGTTGTGGAGTAGAAGGGAGGTTGTTTGGGGGAAAAAACTGGAAGAAACCTGGGGTTAAGACACAGCGGTAGTTTACTACTAGTAGCAGCAGCAGTTGTAGAACCTGGGGAAAGGAACTGGGATTGCTACCCAAGGAGGCTTGGGATTGGCCCTCGGAGGATTTGGGAGCTGGGAATTCACTGGATTTGGATATTGACAAAGGAACCTGTGACAGAGGCCTATCCCAACCTTCTGTTAAATTCTGATTTGTCTTCACAAGAAACATGATTCTGAATGCACAGGCAGAGAGGTTCTTTGTTCTTAAGCCAAGATATGATCCAGGTCCAGATTAACAGAGTTGGAAGATGACCTTGTAGGTCATCTAGTCTAACCCCCCGCCCAAGCAGACCCTATACCCTATACGTCTGATGATGTGAGTCAGAAAGCATAATATATTTTCACTACCAATTTTATCTATTCCAATACTTTCCCCTTATGTGTTTTAACTACAATTCCCAGAATTCTTCTTTAACCATGCTGGTGTTGGGAAACTGACAGCTAGGTTGGAAGGAAGGGTCAAGTGAGGACCTAGCTTAGAGCTTTGAAGCCTATCTGCTTGTTCCCAGGGGAAAGCAAGCAGTCTGGAAAGATCCTTGCAACTTAGGTAGAAGACAATAAAATTGCTTGCATTAGCTCTTTATGAATGCTTCTTGTTACTTGCACCTGACAGCTGTAGAGCCATCTAAGTAGCCATCAATTTAGTGGATGTTATGCTATATCGTGGGAAGAATCTGAAATGTTTAGGTATACATATAAACTGATCATTGATAACTTAGCCCAGATTATGCATTCAGTTTTGGTCACCACAGTGTAAAAGAGATGTTGAGACCAGTGGTCAAATCCAATTTTTTTACTACCGGTTCTGTGGGCGTGGCTTGGTGGGCGTGGCAGGGAAAGAATACTGCAAAATCTCCATTCCCTCCCCACTCTGGGACCAGCTAGAGGTGGTATTTGCCAGTTCTCTGAACTACTCAAAATTTCCACTACTAGTTCTCCAAACTACTCATACTTTCTGCT
>JANHFT010002576.1:134896-147691 GCA_032467955.1 Pseudoxenodon macrops | reverse complement strand
CCCTGTAGGCTTCGGAGGCTTCAGGATGCTTCCCTAAAGCCACCGCAGGGTAAAAAATGGCCCAACGGGCAAATAGAAGTGACTTCGATTTGCCTGTTGGGGCGTTTTTCACTCTCCAGAAGCTTCACAGAAGCGTCTTGAAGCCTCCGGAGAGGTAAAAAACAGCCCAACAGGCAAACCGGAAGTGACTTCGATTTGCCCGTCGGGCCATTTTTTACCCTCCGGAGGCTTCAGGGAAGTGTCCTGAAGCTTTCAGAGGGTGAAAAATGGCTGAAAAGCAAGGCCCAAAAATTGCGCTGGAGCTGACAGGGCAGCGCCTCGCGTGCCCTCAGAAATGGTTCCGTGTGTCACCTATGGCACGCGTGCCATAGGTTCACCATCACTGGTCCCTTCCAACTCTGTTATTATATTATAGTTATAATCAGCAAAAGTCGATGCTCTAGAGCTTTATTTGTTTGTTTGTTTTTTACTTTGTTCCTTCTCACAAAATCCTTCAAAACTTTGATATTTTTGCAATTCCAATGTTCAAAAGTTATCCAAGTCATGCTCTTAGTTTGTCATTTGTACATCTTATAATTATTCAGACATGATGATTTTATTTGTATATCCACTGTAACATTCTTTTTTCATATCATTCTTGTAGTTTATCATTTTAAAATCCAGTTTCAGACCAGACCAGTCTCAGTCTTAACAGAAAAACAAAGTTAGAAGAGATCTTGGAGGTCTTCTAGTCCAACCCCCTGCTTAAGCAGGAAACCCTATACCAGTGATTGCTAACCTTTTCAACACCCATAATGCAATGTGTGTGCGCCCGCCCCCCATGTGCCCTGCCCTACACGCATGCTTGCGTGACCCCCAGATGTCCAGAATTTGTGGCAGCTTATTTTGTCCTGTTTTGGGCAAAAAAAATTTATTCCCACAAATGTCTATTTATACTTTCTTTAAACAGCATAACCAATTTATTATTTTCTTTACAGAATTGTATTCCACTACTGACCTACTCTCACAATTATATTCCCTAAACAATAGTTAAAACATTTTTAAAAATTAATCTGACGTCATAGTGACATTACCATATCTCAAATACCGATATTAAATGGTTAAATTTTACTCATTTTTATAATATGAACTCTATACAAGCTCCATTCTTATCCCTCCTCTCTGGCTGATAAGTGGTGGGAAAGGGCAGCTCTTAAACAATGACCTTCCATATCTGGCTTCTATTCAATATACACTAAACACATTCTTCCTCATCTCATCACACTGTTCCAACTCATTAAATTCAAGTAAAGTCTGAGAATTGAGATGTGCCACCAAATGTGCAGAGTTTGTGTTTACCAGCTAAAACAGTATAGAGAGTGTTGCTTACAATCCTCTAATGCAGAAGCAATTTTGCTGGCATGCTCTGACAATTTATCTATTCATGTTGGAGTGGAACAGCGTCTGCTTTAAAACTTGAGCTGCTAATGGGAAAAAGAGGGATATTAAAATCCATCACAGTGAAATCTTTGCTGCCATGAAGGGGTCATTGATCCAAGAGACAAACAACTTAGTGTTTATGGTTTAACAAAACATTTTTCACAGAGATTACATGCTCATCCATCAATTTACAATATTTTCCCATCACAAAACAATAATAATACTTGCTCCACAGTTGCCAATTATAAATATTAGCAACTAAATCTAATGCTGAAATCCTTGCATTTTTATACTGTGGTATGTGCATTGACAAACACTGCCATGTTAGGACTGGTAATTACACTTAAATATATGGACACAATAGATATGTTACTTAATTAAAAGGAAAAGTGACTACAGAAATGTTGTAAGTTCCAGCTCTGGCTCTTTGAATAAGCCAAGTATTCTGAATAACCAATGCTTCTGTAGGGCCTGAACCTGGGTAATTTTCTGCCATCTGGTTTTGCAAGACAAGGAAGAAGATTATGACTCCTCTTCTAGGATTCAAGGCCAAGCACAGTAACTCTTTCTGGCTAGAGTACATATGGCATTCTTGATTGATTTAACACAAAACAGTGTGTATTAAGAAAAAAATTCAGTGGAACAGACACCTCTATTTCTGGAAGATGATGAGCAACAATCAGTAACAGAGGATTGAGTTATTTTGGTTAGGACAGACCAGTTTTAGTTCATCAAGTTAATAGTCTTTATTTTCTGAATTGTTTGCTGAGATCCTCAATACACCCAAGATCCTTAAACGCCCAAGGAAAAGAATCCAAATAAATTCAAGTATCATTTGAAAATATGTGGATATGAAAAAGCCAAAGCTACTTGAATTTGAAGATAAGAATGAAAATATCATACTTATAACCCATGCATTCACATTTCTTATCATCTCATTCAACTTTAGATCAATATTTGTCATAAATTACAAAGCAAAGTAGATTAGCAGCATTTTATTCTTAGTAGTTAAGTAGCTTCAATTTTGCTGATGATTTACAAATATTGGGGAACAAGGAATGCTGCTGTTGCATATTAGCTTAGTAACTAATTTCACTTTTGACACACAGCAATATTTTGTGATATTAAAAAAGGTCTCTTTATCACAAAGCTAATAAAAACAATGAATGCAAGCTGATAGAGAGGAAATTAAACATTATTATCTTATGAATTCTGGCAAATACTTTCTAATTAGTGTTATCATTACATTGTGCATTGCCAAAGAAAACTCCAGATCTATTTTTATTCGCAGAAAACAACTTTAAAATAAAATATAATATAATTTCCATTTATTTTAATATATTCCATTGGTATTTAGCTGAAATCCACGAGCAGAAAACTGAATGCATTCTCTTGTAGTGTTTTTGAGTAAGTAGAATTCTCCCATAATACCTCCCTTCTTCAAAGTAGCAGCAATTTTCATTACTTTGAAATCATATTGAAAATCAAATAAGTTTTCTTTTGAAGAACAGAACATTTAGCACATAACCTTAACAATTGAGAGTGATAGTTTATATCTAATGAAGTAGCAAAAGATAATTGCTGTGTGATTGTTATTGTTATTATTATTATTATTATTATTATTATTTATGTATTTATTTATTTATTTATTTATTTAATTCATTAAACATGAAACTCAGTCAACTGAACATTCAAAAATGCATCACAAATAGACTGGTGCTAATGGTTGATACGGGTTGCTGCCAGCGTCCTAGGTATCAACCAACTACATTGTTGTTGTTGTTGTTGTTGTTGTTGTTGTTGTTGTTGTTGTTGTTGTTGTAATAATCATGTAAGTTTCTTCACTGCTCCTAAGTAGCTAAATCTCCAGGTGCTAGTGGGACCTAAATATTCACACAATGAATGGTAGGATTCAACCATACAATTTATACCTATTTTCATTTGAAAATTCATTTCATGTATGACTCCTGAAAGCCTTTTTTTCTGCGGTTGCATTTCTAATAGAATGTGGTATAGAAAAATACTTTTCCTGCTCTCCCTCATTCTACTTACTTTGATCTACCACAACTTTTGGGAAAGGTACTGAATTAACCAGGCTTCTATTCAATATGGCATACTTTTGTCAAGACTTCCTTTATTTTCTCCATTTCAAATGCTGGTTTTAAAATAAAACTCACAAGAAGAAATAAAATACCTTAGAACATTATTTTATTTGTGACAGGAAACCAGTTTCTTATTCTGAGAATATCAATTAGGTATAGTTCACTTTACAGTTTGGTAATTATTCAGTACTACAAATACAAATATTTCACAAGAGCAATCCTGTGTATTTAAATTTAAAAGTAACACTGTATTAAATATACATGAACTTCAATAATACATAATGGCAACTGCCAAAGGATAATTTCTTGCCAATACAGCCTGTATGACTTCAATAAAATGTGGAATGCAGTGCTGTGTGTTTAGTGTCATAAGATAGTTTTTGTTCTACTTGATCTAATCAAATCTGGCTTAAAAGATTTTCTGCTCATAAAAATGACTAATTACTAAAGAATGCATTAGAACTTGACAGGGTTGTTTTTCCCCTACTTCACTACAAGTCCTTCTGTATCAACTAAACTTAGAAACTGATCATCATAAAACTGTATATCCTGAGGGTTCTGGCATTTATTATATTCTAAAATAATTAGTTCAGCTGCTATATGATTTTTCTCACATTTCAGGAACAGCTTTTAAAAACAAAACATTATGAAAGTAATTTAATACACATCTTAAAGTACTATATTGAATAATGCTTTGTTTTTTAAACAAACCAGCATAAATTTGGTATGTGCCCAGAATAATCTCTACTGCAGACAAATTCTAATAAATTTTAATACTGATTGCCATCTTTCCACTGAAATCTATCATTGTTGACACAATTAAAATGTCACTGACAGGGTCAAGACAATTCTGAGGTTTGTAAATACTACCAAAAATGTTAAATTTACAGCAGGCGTATCCAACCCATGGCTCACAGGCCACATACAGCCTTGGACAGTTAGGGATACAGTCCCACAAGAGCATAGATTTTTAACATTATTATATAATTTTACATTATAAAAGCATATTATATATTTTATACGCAGCCCATGACATTTCCTATTCATTCAATGCAATGCAAGCAAGTCAAAAGATGGACATGAATGGTTTGGAGGGGGAAAAAGCCACCTCATTAGAAGGAAGCCTCCCCCTCTCAAAGTTTCTATGAAAAACAGAATGAAATTACATAAAATTATTAAAATCTTCATAACTATGTTTTCAGTTTTCTGGCCTCTTAACTTCTACAAGATCTACAAATATTTTACAGAACATTTTACAGAAAAGAAAAAGAAAAGAAAAAGAAAAGAGAAAGAAAAGAGAAAGAAAAGAAAAAGAAATTGCTATCATTTTTCATATGCTGCTTACAGCATCACCATATATTTTGTGTATGTGTAAAAAAAGGTAAAGGTTTCCCTCACACATATATGCTAGTCATTCCTGACTCACTATATTATTAAGAGAAAAATCTCTTAATACTCAGCGTTTTTGGTACTCAATTAACAATGTAACCAATTAATAACAATAAGTACTCAGGTACCATTGTAGGGTGAGTTACAGTATATAAGATGTGAGCAACTGTCAGAAGGGCCTCCTGGTCAAGGAAAAGGCAGAACTGATTCACAAATCGAACCTATGTAAAGGCCCGCTGGGCACAGATGTAACTAGCTCAATAAACAATAGCTGTGAGTACTCCCAATTTGCACACCAGTCTCAAATGGGAAAGTGCAATCCCAGTACAGACCACTGATAAAATTGTCCCCAATTCAGAAGGCCAAAACAGTTGTAGTCACTAACTCTTGTCAAGAATGAACTAAAATCTGTATGTATTTTATGTAATGTATGTAGACATTAAGAGCTTCTAGGCTGAGTTAGTACAGTGACAATTTCAACTGCACATTCTAGGTGGAGATGCACAGTTGAATATCATCTATGTATTCATACTGAATCTTGAACTCATAGATGACCTCACCCAACACTTCCATGTATATCTTTTAATGGGAATACAGAGAGTACAAGTAAGTGATGTTATATTTCTCCTCCATTGACTGGAAATGACCACAGAGGAATAAATGAAGCATTATAACTCAGTGACCCCATTCCTAAGCCAGTCCAGAGGGATACTATGGTTAACAATACTGAAAACTGTGAAAGTTCAATTAGCACTTGGATTGATGCACCACGATCTTTCTAATTTTGTTAAAGGTCATTGACAAGAACAATTTATTTATTTATTTATTTATTTGTCAAGCACGTTTTAGATAATATATATAAGTATAAACATGATTTAAATACATGAAATGAATACAAATAAAAGGGAACATTAGGACAGGGACGGTAAGCACACTGGTACCCTTCTGCATGTCCCTTACAGACCTCTTCAGAATGGGGTGAGATCGACAGTAAACAGTCTAAGGTTAAAATTTTGGGGATTTGGGGATGAAACTACAGAGTCAGGTAGCGCATTCCAGGTATTGACTACTCTATTGCTGAACTCGTATTTTCTGCAATCGAGTTTGGAGCTGTTCATTTTAAGTTTGCATGTATTGTGTGCTCGTGTATTGTTGTGGTTGAAGCTGAAGTAGTCATTGACAGGTAGGAGGACATTGTAGCAGGTAAGTTTATGAACAATGCTTAGGTCATACCGAAGGCAGTGTAGTTCTAAGTTGTCTAAGCCCAGA
Organism: Pseudoxenodon macrops; assembly: GCA_032467955.1. Classification (NCBI taxonomy): domain Eukaryota; kingdom Metazoa; phylum Chordata; class Lepidosauria; order Squamata; family Pseudoxenodontidae; genus Pseudoxenodon; species Pseudoxenodon macrops. Next base: position 141,512 of record JANHFT010002576.1, on the reverse strand, counting down.
ATTTCAAGTCTGGTGGCATAAGGTATTCTATTACGTGCAGAGGAGTGGAGGACTCTTCTCATGAAACATCTCTGGACATGTTCAATTGTATTAATGTCTGATATGCAGTGCAGGTTCCAAACAGATGAACTGTATTCAAGAATTGGTCTAGCAAATGTTTTGTATGATCTGGTTAGTAGTGTAATATTACTGAAGAAGAAGCTACGCAGGATTAGGTTTATTCTTTTTGGCAATGTTGTTACAGTGGGCTTTGGCACTTAGATTATTAGATATGAGTACTCCAAGGTCCTTGACAGAGTGAGGGTCATCTACAAGGTCATGTTCACTCAGCTTGTATTTTGTGTTATGATTCTTTTTGCCAATATGTAAGACAGAGCATTTGTTGGTTGAGATTTGGAGTTGCCAATTGTTTGACCATTCTGACAGAAAGTCAAGGTCTTTTTGAACAGTAGCAGTATTGTCGGTGGTGTTAAATAGTTTTACATCATTGGCGAAGAGAACGCAGTTGCTTACAATATGATCGCAAAGGTCATTTATGTAAAGTATAAAGAGTGTTGGTCCTAGAACACTGCCTTGGGGGACACCACTGTTAACAGGTGCAGGATTTGATAGGGCGCTCCCTATTTTGACCACTTGTTGTCTGTTTGACAGGAACACACCTATCCAATTATGAGATGCCATAAGATTTTAGTTTTAGAAGTAGTTTGTCGTGTACCACTGAGTCAAAGGCTTTACAGAAGTCATGTAAATTGCATCTATTGCTTTGCCCTGATCGGGTTTTGTAGTCCATATGTTTTTGCAGTGTAGAAGTTGTACATTACAATTATTTTTTTTCTGAAACCAAATTGTTTGTTAGAGAGTAGGTTGTTTCTTTCTAAATGGAGGGTAATGGATTGGTTAATTATTGATTTCTTGACTTTGCAGGTGACACAGCATAAAGAGATTGGTCTGTAATTTTTAACTAGGCGGGGGTCTCCCTTTTTGAAGATAGGGATGACCGTGGCTAATGACCATAGGGAGAGAGCTGGTTCTGAAAGAATGCTGTCTTTATCTTCTGTTCTGTTATCTTTATCTGAAGTTGACATATATTTTTCATTAATAGACATTGTATTCTATTTATTAAATGCACTCCAAGGCCTTCAAGAGCATTTATTACAAGTTTAAGTTTGCAATCTTGAGTATATTTCACTATGAAAGCAACATATTAACCCATGTCAGGTTTACTGAGAAAATAAATACACCAGAATTCTATAAATAATTTTAGAAAACTTCCATATGCCTGCCAAAAAGCCCAAATGATTGGTTCATGAACTCTTCCACTGCTTACTTTAATGATATGAGGAGGGTGTGTGTCTATCTTTTTTACTGCTTTTAAAATAAGTATTGCATTTCAGCACCATCTCCATCAATGTACAAATTTTAAAAATGCATGCCAAACTTTTAAAGGTCTTACTAAATAAAACAAATTGGGGGCAAGTGACAGATATCCATGCACTCAGAATTTGTCTAGGTGATCACTATGCATAACTGAATGTACTCTATAGCCTATTAGCAGCAGAAAAAAGACCATACATAATCAGAAAAAGGCTTCAACATTTTAAAGATCAAAAAGATCAGTCCCTCCTTCCCTGAAATGGAAATAAAAATATTTCCATGCAAGCAGCTAGATTTTATTCGTATTATTTTATTCATGAATAATGTTGTTTTAAATTTAAGCAACCACTCCTAAACTGATCTGATATAGCAATAGAAACTACAACTTCTATGTTGCCTTATTTTTAATAACAGCAAAATGACATTGATATAAAATCAAAGCTGCACTTCCATCGAAGAACCATGTATCTTGTCTCAGAGTTGAGTTCTGGGTTCCAAATACCAGCTCATAATAACAGTCGCTATTGTTGTTATGTTGTTACCAGCTTATTATTATGGTTGGTCACAAGATCAGTCAGATGTTTAAATTGGATTTGGCATTTTTGCCCTTCCCAAAGACGTGGAATATGCAGATGTTATTTAATAGTATTACATGTATTGTTACAGGATGAAGCCGTGCCAAATAAAGATACCATTTGCAATTGGCTGATGGTGATTTAGTTAATGTCAATAGTGTTCAAGTTGTGTTTCAAATGTTTGGGAATTGCCTCCAAAGCGCTTATTACTATTGGTACTATCTTTGCTTTCTTTCTTTTGCTACAGTTGTACTTCTATTTGAAGGTCTTTATATTTTATGATTTCTCTGGCTCTTTCTCTTCTATTCTGCTGCCCCTAAGTATAGCAATGTCCACTATCCAGACTTTTTTGGTCTTTCTTATCAATAGTTGTTAAGTCTGCGGTATTGTGTGGCAGGTGCTCGTCTGTTTGAAGCTCTTTCCTTTCTTTGTTTTGTATTGCTTTGTCTGTTGTGATCCTGCCAGTTCTTGCTTGGAGGCAAGTGATGATCCTCAATGACTTTGGGTGGCTTACAACAATCAAAGAAATTATAACAAAATCACTTTTAAAAAATGACAAAAGAAAAGAAGCATGATGAAATGACGTGTCTTATTCTCTCTCAAAGATCTGGTAAACTGTCAGTTGTGGCCAAGAGCTACTGAAGAAATAAAAATTTTCTTTAAATTATCTATGAGTTAGCGGCCCCAGGCTAGAATATTGTATTTTGATAAAATACTGTTGTAGATAGACAGTATGAGGATCAACTTTACTGTCTGGAATCATCAGGCAGTGTGGAACAGAGATATAGGTAAAGGTAAAGGTTCCCCTCGCACATATGTGCTAGTCATTCCTGACTCTAGGGGGCAGTGCTCATCTCCGTTTCAAAGCCAAAGAGCCAGCGCTGTCCGAAGACGTCGCCGTGGTCATGTGATTGGCATGACTAAATGCTAAAGGTGAATGGAACGCTGTTACCTCCCACCAAAGGTGGTTCCTATTTTTCTACTTGCATTTTTTACATGCTTTCGAACAGCTAGGTTGGCAAAAGCTGGGATAAGTAATGAGAGGTCACCACGTTACGCGACACTAGGGATTCGAACCTCTGAACAGCCAACCTTTCGATCGACAAGCTCAGCGTCTTAGCCACTGCATCCCTGGAATAGAGCTATACAAGGCTTCAAATTTGATTTCCAAAATTGCTCAACAGACAATCTAGTTACAAAGACTCTTGGCTGGAATGGAAGAATGGAATTATTTTATTATCACTGGTTTTTGTTCAAGTTATAGTTATTGTGCAGATTGATTTGGATATTTATCTTGTTGTATGCCATAAGGCTGTGCAAAAATGTGATCAAGACAGTCCATCAAAGCAGATTTATGAATCAAGTGAAATCACAGAATTAACTGTCATTTCTGAGATAATATGCAATGTTGCAACTTTCCTTTCATAAATGGATATTTCTAAGGCAGTCAAATTGTGTAATTGGGTCTCTCACACTGTCATGAGCACTGTCCAATCAGTCTTGGCCCCTCACTGAATTCTACCATCAATTGTGAATCTTTAGGGTAGCCATTCACAAGCCTTCATATTCTCTTCTCTTGTATTAACAGAATTTTAGATTCCTGTACTGCTCCTCTCAACACCAATAAGAATTCAGCTCAGTCTCATTGCTTTGCATATGGGCTTATCAGTTAGGTTCTGTGAAACCTTACTTTTACATTCTGTATGTCGGGAAATGTTACCCTCTCATGATAATGAGTGAATGGATTTAAGTCTGACATTATCTAGCATTTATTTATTTTATTATTAAATCATCTCACTTTTTAGGATAATGTTAGGTGACATAAGCATTTTTTTTAAAAAACATGGAGGACAAGGCTAAAAATGTTACTTTTGTCTATGCCAACTTATTTCTCTGTTACCTGCCTGTCTCTATGGACGTACTTCCATTGCCATCATTCTTGATGCCAGTAATGAGCAGGAATGGGCAACCATTCCAATTAGCTCTGCCAAGTCTCCGGAAACTCCTGAAATCCAGCAATGAGAGGAAGGAAGACTTTTGATTTTACAAGGTCAAGTCAACAGTCAATCTTCCTTGACTGCACCAGAAAAGGCCAGGCTTTGAATATTATTCAAAGAAATGCCAAACACATCATTCCAGAAAGGTATGTGAAAAATAAAAAAGAATAGGATACTTTTTAAAACGTTTCTGAACATTTTTTAATTCTTAAGCTAGAGGAAATCACTTAGTATACCTGTCAGCCTACTTTGCAGGAGAATCTCATTTTTTATTCCTATTGTTTTTTCTTCAAAAAGGTGCTTAAAAAGTATTTGAAAATGAATTGCATTGAAATCCAGCTAAAACATTGAGTTTACCTCACTGCTGTTTTATCCTATTCTGCCCAAAAATAAAAATTAAAAATTAAGCAATGACAAGGCATTTTAATACTTTATTTAATACTTTATTAAAATGCTCATTACAGTCTATGTTCAAATCTTTTTTTTAATCTTTTTTTTTTTAATAAAATCTCGAAGGAACTTCAAATCAGTTTGAGTTGGCTCTTAAAGTGCAAGCTTGAACTGACTCATGTCTCCTTGGAATCTTTAATCTACAATTCGACTGAATTAAGGATGGTTTGTATAATGTTAATCTTCTAGAATGATCTAAGACATAAAGTATTCTAAAATCTAATGCTGGAGATGCCATCTGAGTTTGAACTGAATCCTCTTTAATGATTTAACAAGAACATGTTTCTTGGCTATAAATAAATGCCATAGATTCACAACATTTTTCCTTTATGACTATCACAGAGAAAAGACAGGGAATCAATTGCAGCATGTATTCTTCATGCATGGAGTGTATGCATCATTGAAAAGGAAAGGAAATACACAGTGTATTTTTGGTAAATAGCTATTGGTAGTCTAGGGAGCAATGGGAAGCTGAGTAAAAATGCATCTGCAAATGAACAAAATTATTATGAATTTAGAAGATCTGCTGGATCTGTCTCCCCACTTCATTATGTAGCAATTTTCTGTTTGTGTTACATTTTGCTTTGATAAACAATTAAGTCATGAACACTTATGTAAGCAAGAATACGGATTTAATTAACATACTGTACATTATTAGAAGCCTTATTTGGAGTTAATGCATAATTCATTATTATTTACAAGTGCACAACATAACATACAGTAAATGAGCTATGGTTTCCTTTTGAATTCTGGCACTAATCAGAAGCTGTCAGTTATCTTTCAAGAATATAATTAGCAATTTTATTTACTGAATAAATAAAAATAGAATTATACAGGCGACATATTTGCTGTTTCTCAAAACTATTAGGGCTATGGAAATCTTCAAGGGATGCTGCAATTTTAGGAAAGTTTAAGCAAAGCAGGCAATTTTGCTTGACCTGGAGGAACCTAAAAGGAAGCTATACTCATGAACAGAGAAATTAAGATCTTCCATACTTTTCTGTTTCCATCTATAAAAGTTGGGTTTTTGCAGTCGTGATCTGGTAATCTTACCAAACCAACAGCACTATTTAAATCATAAAAATCTGTTGGTCTCAAGGGACCAAACTAATGTCTCACCTTAGTTCTGGGGATTTTCTTAGAAACAGAAGGAAAATCTACCAGTAGCTCATTTGGACTCTTTTTCAGCTGAAGGGTTTCTCTTTCAATGCTCTAAATTATCTGGAGGATAAAATTACACATCTTTTATAACTGCATAAAATAACATTCCATATCAAGTATATTGATATTATGAAAAAATAGTTCATTGACTCTGCGCTTAATGATCGATAAATTGGTCCCAATGCTTGAAAAGTGGCCTGTATTATGACAAAAAACCTAGGCAAGATGTGTTCGAGCTTCAAGACCCTGCCTAAATTATTCCTTCACATGAAACCTTTGCAAGAAGAATCAGTGTTTACAAGGAATGATAATCAGATTTCCAAATGCTATCAAAACCATTCCTATACAAAGGCAAAAAAAAGACATACGTTTTTATTATCATTGAAAAATCTAGTGTTTTTCTAGTACATTGGTGGCAATGTTCAATGCTTTCCTATCCTTATTTCAACAATGCAATGGAATGAGAACTGCCAGATGTACAGGTTGGATTTAGAAGAGGCATCCAAGACCACATCAATAAACGTGATGGATAATGGTAATAGCTTGAGAAGAATTTAAACCACAGACCATCTTCCTAAGCTGAAACATTCAGTAGATACGGTCGCTGTAGCCATGATATATAGCAGTGTCTTTATTGCAGTGTTTTATAGACATAAAAGACACAATATTTATTCCAGTCAGTCACTTATTGACACCTAAATTGGAAAGAAACAGCTTTATGTCCATTAACTGTATCTACTTTCACAAAGATTAATTATCTGACATTAAAATAAAGCAGAAGAAAAAAGGAGGCATGGATTATTTATCCCTAAACAATTAAATAGGTGAATAGAATAAATAATGCACTTCTCGCTTAATTAATAGCCTCCAATATCACAAATGTGTATCAGCAAAGTTGAAAACAGATTATCTAATTATATATGCCCAGAACTGGAAGTGTGAAGATAACCCCACTAACCCAATGGTAACACGGAAAATCTTAAGAGTGTGCTGAAATGTGTAAGCTGACTATGGAAATACAGGACAAAGAGGATTCAGAATACTATGCAATATGGAACA
>JANHFT010002576.1:122449-132854 GCA_032467955.1 Pseudoxenodon macrops | reverse complement strand
TTCACCTTTTAAGTTGCATTACTGAAATAAATGAACTTTTGCACGATATTCTAATTTTTTGAGTTTCACCTGTATATGTATTCTCATATTAATTCTGATCATTTGCTGTCTAATCTGAAACTTGAAATGCCATTTACTGTTCTCTCTATACAGTATCTTACCATTCTAGTTCTTAAACCACAACCATATAAGATATACAATATAAAACCATAAATTCAGGTTAAAAAAGCTTTTAGAATACAACACATAAAAAGTCAAAGTCAATAAATAATTGAGTAAAACCATACTTTAAAAATCCTTTAACTGGAACTCTTGGCTGGCAAAGGCTGATTAAATAGAAATGGAAAGAGTCTTTAGCACTCAGCAGGGCTATCTATTCTGCAATATTCTGCAATAATCCTAACACAGAATTTAAGTAGACTGCTTAAGGCAGATAGTTCTCAGGTCACTATGGAACCTCTTCTTAGTTTTAAAGTAACATTTACTTGGAAGTTGTATTACACATCAATGCAATCATAAAGAGTGACATCACATGACTATATTGCTTAGAGAGCAATCCTAACAATCCACATACCTGTGAAGATTTTAATAATAATTTCATAATTTTTTTAACAGAAAGTGGGGTATGTGTGCATTGGTAAATATATCAAAGGCAGGATATGAGATATTGAGAAAAACCCAAGCAAAGGGGGAAAATGCTGTCCCTGAATAAAAAGAACATGTTTGGGGGGGAAAATGCCTTCCAACTCAGAAATGGGAAAGTGTCTCCAGAACTCAGCAAGGCTTTCTATTCTGCAATATTGGTGCAGTCACTAAGAAGGCCCTAACTTTTAACAACTCTTCATCTTAAACTTGACAGAAAAAGACAGCTTCTGATATTAGGAGAAAGCTCTGATTGACGTGAGAGTAGGTAGCAACAATGATGCTTCCAGCATTGAGGATGAAGATGTTTATGCAGTGATTGAAAGCTAATTACCAGCTATTTGAATGGTGCCAGAAGTGAACTGGGAGCCAAGACAAATATTTTAGGAAAGGTGCAATATCTGCCAATACATTTGATTAGAACCAAGTTTAGCCTCCAAAGATTCTTCCAAGGGAGGCCCAATTTAGAATGTGCTGCAGCACATTATGTAACACCATCATCTTCCCCTGGGACAGGGACTTACTTTTTCACAAAGTATGCATCAACAAATCCATGTGAGGTAGTGAAAATACTCTTTATTATGTACAGTTTGGGACTCCAGTGTGACAATATTCCTGCTGAGATACATTCCTTAATGCCTACCCTGCCTTGTCTTTTAAGATTATTTAATTTAAAAAGAAAAGGAAATCTAGTTCTGCAAAGCACCAACCTTTAAGCATAACTTGTACTCCAGGTTACATAAATCCATTGGGCTTTCTTAGAAAATGAAATAAGTGGGGGCAGCAGAATGTTTTTGTTCCTTTCTGGGGGTTTGTGATTAATCACAGATACCATAATTACCTTTTGTGATAGTGATAGTATTACTGCCCAATAACTTATTACCTAATAGTTTTAAGGGGAATACTAAATTTAATAGTGTCATCATAAGTAACATCATAATGGAATTTTCAGGTCTAGCTCCATTCAGAAACTCAAGAGATGATTCAATCAGGAACTAGTTTCATTTTCTGAACTTTTACATGTAAATGTCCAATACAGAGGCAACATCTATCTCCTGTACTCCAAACCATGTTTTTTTTCTAATAGTAATAGCTTTTATTTGTTCATTTATTTTAATTTGTCAAGCATGTATTAAATAACAGATATAAGTATAAACATGATTATAAATATATGAAATGAATACATGAAATGGATACAAATAAAAGGAAGTATTAGGACAGGTTTGGTAGGCATGCTGGTGCGCTTATGTACGCCCCTTAAAGACCTCTTAGGAATGAGGTTGACAGTAGACAGTCTAAGGTTAAAGTTTGGGGAGTTTGGGGAAGAAACCAGTGTCAAGTAGTGCATTCCAGGCATTGACAATTCTGTTACTGAAGTCGTATTTTCTACAATCAAGTTTGGAGCGGTTTACCATAAGTTTGTGTCTATTATGTGCATGTGTATTGTTGTGGTTGAAGCTGAAGTATTCATTGATAGGTAGGACATTGTAGCAGATAGTTTTATGTACTACGCTTAGGTCGGATTGAAGATGGCGAAGTTCTAAGTTGTAAGCCCAGGATTTCAAGTCTGGTGGCATAAGGTATTCTGTTGCGAGTAGAGGGGTAGAGGACTCTTCTTGTGAAATATCTCTGGACTTGTTCGATTGTATTAATGTCTGATATGCAGTGTGGGTTTTAGACAGATGAGCTGTATTCAAGAATTGGTCTAGCAAAAGTTTTGTATGCCCTAGTTTGCAAGATTGTATGCCCTAGAAGAAGCTATGCAAGATTAGGTATAGCTATACGCAAGTTAAATAGTATAGCTATATGGTAGTTTTTACAATAGGACAAGTTTGCAAAGACAGTTTTGCCTTACTAGATGTCTTGAAAAATTGCAACTCTGACTTTGGGAGAGGTTGATTATTAGATATTATTTAAGAAAGTTGGATGATTGTTGACTGCCCATTTTAATTCAACAATGACATAGACAAAAAAATAGAACACATGCTGTTTTCAGCGTGCTGTGATCCATGGGGTCGCAAAGAGCCAGACACGACTCAGTGACTGAACAACAACATATGCTGCTTTTACACTAAATCATTTCCCAATAAACCCAATGTTATAAAAATATGGTTTAACATTGCTATTATTGTAGAGGTGATCCAAAGTTATAATTTTTTTGTTTTGTTCTGTTTTATAAAAGAATCAATTCATCTGACCAATAGTTCACAGTAGACTGTAAGAATAAGTCATGCTGGACACGATCATACTGAGTATACATTTGTTCCTTCTCTCCTTTTCGCATTTGTATTGTTTGGCACTGTGTTCACTATAGATAGATCAGATAAAATCAAGCCAACAGCTCATTTCCAATGCCAACTAAATTTAATGGAATGTGCATGTGTGATTACATAGTACATCATTGGAGAAAACCAGGCCCCAGGGAAATCAAATATGTCTATCATTAAATAACAAACAAAAAGAAAATAGAAGAGAGGCAATTTACATAATTCTGAGGTATTCACATTTTCTTAATTTCTTTTTAAAGAGAAAGGTCCATATGAAAAGTTTTAGGGAAACCCTAGTGATTGGGACTGGACAGACAGCTGGCCCAAATAAATTATGCTCAAATTTGATTGTTACAGCGGTCTAATTAATCAAATCAATGTCAGTTTGTACTTACAAATTTTTAAAGCAACGACATGATAAGGATTACCATCTTTAAAAAAACTTAGCTATTCTTTTAGCTGTTCTTACCGTACATGTGGTACAATCACATTAATTTTAAATGTAATAAATATTATAGATTTATTTTGGCTTCCTGCATGAACTTAGCAACAGTCCATATGATTTACTCCTCCCCATTTAATTCTCAAAATTTAGAGAGCCGAGAAGTGTTGCCTCTCCCACACAATTTCAGAATAACATGACATGGCTGGGGAAATCTGGTGATTGAAGTCTTCACATCTTCAAGTTGGCAAAACCTTAGTAAAAACTCAGTATTAAGTGTTGAAAAATGTCCTCACTGCTGTGGTGCAAATTACCTTCATAGTGGATTTACATAATCCTAACATAGAACTGAAATAGACTGCTTCAGAGGTAGTCCTCATTGTCCTATTATAGCATTTGGGACTGGAATTTAAAATGCAAAGCAATGAAGTCATAAAGAGTGATATCACATGACTGGATTGCTTAGTGATAACAATCCTGGCTGTCCCCATACCTGTGAAGACTTTAAGAATAATTTCATATATCAATTCTTTTTTTTTAACAGAAAGTGGGAAGAGTACGCTTTGGTGAATATATCAAAGGCAGGATATATAATCTTTGGGGAAAACCTAGACAAAGAGGAAAAATGTTGCCCCTGAATATTTTTTTTTAATCCTACCAACTCATAGAATACATAGAGACATAAAGTCATTTTCTTTGGCATCCATTATACCACCTACACATGCAGCCTTTATAGTATTGTTAAACATTTTAAACTGTATTCAGTATTGTTTCAAGTTTTCAATACAAAACATATATCAAAGGGTTTATTAGGAAATAATAATCACAGTGTACTAAAAGGAAGGAAGGAAGGAAGGAAGGAAGGAAGGCTGTGAAGTTATATTCAGATGAATATATTCATGAGTGTCAAACTTGAGGCGTCACGTTGCTATCATGTGACGTTTTGCGGCGTTTTATCATTCGCTATACCAGCCATTCTGTAGATATGTCCATGACATTCTTTAAAATTTCTAAAGAGTGAAGGCAAAATGCTGTTATCCTTCAAATGCATTCCATAATTATGAGTTGTATTCACTGTTACTGCCAATTATCCATTTTTTGTGTTGTTTTGGGATGCTCATCCAGTTATGCGAGATAGATTCTCCAGTGATTTTTCAGCGATTATACTACAATACAAAATAGTCAAAATACAGGTAGTCCTCCACTTACAAACACAATTGGGCCCAAAATTCATTTGTTGTGAGTTTGCCCCATTTTATGACCTTTCTTGCCACAGTTGTTAAGTGAATCACTGCAGTTGTTAGATTAGTAACACGATTGTTAAGTGAATCTGGCTTCCCCATTGACTTTGCTTGTCAGAAAGTCAGAAAAGGTGATCAGGTCACTGCAATCATCATAAATATCTTACTAAGTATCTTAATTTTTATCATGTGACCATGAGAGTGTGGCAATGGTCATAAGTGTGAAAACAGTCCTAAGTCACATTTTTCAGTGCCATTGTATCTTCAAAGGGTCACTAAACAAACTGTTGTAAGATGAGGACTACCTGTAGTTTAGACAATATAAACATCAGAGGAACCAGGACTGGAAAGGGGGGGACACAATATTTTTTTTCTCAAGTCATATTGTTTATTTGCTTTAGATATGAATGTTTAGTCCTGGGATCAAGGTATGACTCATTGGTTTATCACAAGGTTTCAACTTCCATTCAAGCATAAGATAGAATTTCCCACAACCAAGTCTTTATAGTAATTGCTTTATTGTCACCTATTTAAATAACTATCTTCAGTTTGCTACAAATATGAAAGCAAAGTTATAGAAAAGAGAATGTACTTTTTGATATATGATGTTTTTGAAGCAAATGTTTCTGAAAGTTGATTTTTTATTCAAAACTTTGCCTGCATTTAATAATTCTGGTAGAATTTCACATGCTGTGAGCAAAAGTTTCTGCATTTCTAACAAGTATTTACATTCATAAGTTACAGTACTATAAAAACATTTGCAAAAAAAAACCTGCTGTGTATCCGAAATTAACAGAAAATTAAATATTAATGATTGCAACTATAAAATCCTTCAGAATCTATTAGACATAAAGCAAACAAACTACAGATATACTGATGTAGGCTTTCATGCCCACTATCACTCCAGCAAAGATGAAGCCCATCACCATTGGATAAAATATGGTTGGTTGGTTGGTTGGTTGGTTGGTTGGTTGGCTGGCTGGCTGGCTGGCTGGCTGGCTGGCTGGCTGGTTAGTTATCCTTCCACTCCCCATCATCCAGTCAGAGCTGAAGAAGCTTCTTGGATGAGAAGTGAAACATCTTCAAAGAAAAAACAGTCCAGTTGCCTCCTGAAAAAGCACCTTTGGGACAACCAGGACCTGGATGACTGAGAACCTCCATAGACATTTAGCTATGCACTTTGGGATGAACACCCTTCAAATGGTACGGGAATATGAGCGGATTTCCAGAAAAATTACAAACTACAGGAACCATTTACGCCTCAGTTTGAGATGCAGACAACACAGACTCATCCCCAACAGCCTATGCCTGTCTTCAACAGTGAAGGGACACAGGGCAGAAAACATCCTGCAGCCAAGAAGGCTCCATACCCATTTGCACTACTTAAGTGACCCTAAGGACACAGATAAACCTCCAAGTGGCCTCAACAACTCTCTAAAAAGATGCAAATTCCTTCAATTCCCCATTGTCCTGTCAGAGCTGAAGAAGCTTCCCGGATGAGAAGAGAAACATCTTCAAAGAAAAACAAGAAAGTCCAGTTGCCTCCTAAAAAATCACCTTTGGGACACAATTATGGTAGTTAGAATTAGCAAATATTTCATTCAGACTGTGTGCTAGTTCCAGATTGCTAATACAAATCTTGATTTTATTTTCTTCCCTCAACCTGCATATTTTTTTTTTCAAAACGTTTGGCACGGAATTCAATAAAGACTTAAAAAGCAAGGGGGCATTGGTATGTTATACATACATATTCACAGTTGTATTATATCCAAAATAAGGGTTTCTCAAACTTTCCAGGAGGATTGTAAGCAAATTTGACAAGGGGTTTCCAATTTTTCAAGGACTACAGCATTCAGCACAGACTAACTATCAGTCCTGCTCTGCCTGAACAATTCAGCAGCTGGCTTGTCCACGCAAAGCCTAAAGTGCATTTTGACAGGGCTCTGGCTTGTGCACTCAAAGCTGGATTGCTATCAGAACTTGGTCTCACTCAGCTTGGATAAACTGGCATCCAGCTTGTTCAAACAAAGCTCAGAATACAGCCTAAATGCTTACATAGGCAGAGCTGCATATTGCAAGGAGATAATTTGTCCAAGCAAAACCTGGAGCAAATTCGGATAAAGGATCAGCTTTAATATATGTGTGCAAATCTCGTGGTATACATTCCTTAAGTGGGATCACTATAAGAATTTGCTCCTATTCTACCTAGACCCCAAACTCTTCAATTCACCAAACCCTTCATGAAGTTCTAGATTTTTCACCAAACCTGAAACATTATATAAAAATCATTTGATAAATACTGTTTTAATTAATAGCACTATGAATAATATTCTGTCATAGCCTTTCAGTCAGATAAGACTAAAATAAGGGACGCTCCATCACCTATGCTGTCTTGAATTTCTGGAAAAGACATGGTAAAATTGTAATATAATAATATTAACAATAAATAAATTGTCACTGCCACATATAGAATGCAAAATTCCCTATCCAAAAGGGATTTGTTTTCTTCCTGTTACTTCTCTGTTTTGGGTTTGGCACAAACCTGTAATATTTGTGTATAATTTTATTTTTAAAGATAATTTTGCCATGACCTAGAAATATGTCCATTAAATAACATATGTGGGTAAAAAAGCTTTAAACTAGGTTAGCATTTGGTGGTTTTTCTTTGGATGGGTGCGTGTGCATGTGTGTGTATGCACATGTGTGTGTATAAAAATAAAGTTTTAAGGCTTTATTATTTACATTACTCCCACTTGCTGCACTTTCACCTCATCCGAAGCCTAAAGACTGGCTAACATCAATGTATCCACTTGTGGCATGCAGCTTTCTTTTCTTTCCCCGCCATATGGGAAGTAGCACCGTTAACAAACCACCCATCTGTTGCTTGGATTACTATGAACAAATGCAGGTTGCTTTATCCCAGAATTAAACAGATCTATGGTTTGTATGCATTTGCCTATGGTTATGTTCTTTAGCAAATATTAATGCAATAAGCATCCATCCTGCATTTAGATGGCACATTTGACAATATAGAAATCACAAATGGGTGATTTGCTAGCCAAACCATTTAGAAAAAGAATCAAAACTGGGAATGCCACATGGTTTAGAATAACAAATAAATGCTGCCACTAACGGCTTCTTCCAAATTCAAATAAAATCTAGGTTGAAATTTCTCCATTAACAAATAAATCTGAGCCCGTTACAAAGGTAAAATACAAAAGGAAGGAAGGAAGGAAGGAAGGAAAGGAAGGAAGGAAGTTGTTACCCTAGCCTATAGTCATTTACTTATAGAATGGTAGAACAGTAGAATTATGACACATTTAATTCTGCATAAGACTTAAAAAATTAAAGCATCCCATATGGTTGCTGATAACCATTTCTAACTGAACATATCCAATTAGGATGATCACAGCATCATACACGTTAATTGCTAATATGCATGCTATAGAAAAACCAGACATATTATCAAATCACTGTAAAATTGCCTAGAGACCAGACTGAAAAGCTCTTCACTCACAACCACTATCAATACTTGGAAAGATAAAAGCAAACCAAATTTTAGTGAGATCCTTATTTATATCAGGAATAAAATTATGTCTTTTTTTTTTACTTTTCAGAAGTACCAATGAGTTTGTTATTTGCTGACAGCTAGGATTTTTTCCATCAGTGGTGATACATTTCTTATACAATACACATATATCTTCCTTTATTAATAAATTTCTTACCTTCTTCCTAGTTTTAACATAAATTTTCATTTTATTCAACCCCTCCAAACTTTTTATTCTTCTATCCATTTATAAAATCTCTCCCAAATTGTAAAATATTCTGTCTGTTCTTTTTATCAAATTGCTAATCTATTAATTTCAGCACATTCTAGTATTTTTCTTATCAGTTTTTCATCTTCAGGAAGTTCTTCACTTTTCCAATACTGGGCATATACAATTCTATCTGCAGTTAATACATGTATCATCAAATATCTATTCTCTTTCCCATATTTCTCAGGTATTATTCCTAATAAAAACATTTTTGGTTTAAATTCAATATGTTGTTGTATATCTTCCAACAGCTAGGATTTTTATTCTCACCACAGAGGATTGTAAATGTAAATGTAAATGTATAAGATGGTAGCTCTTTGGACTTCGAGTTTCTCGTAGGTCCTGGTCAGTCGGAAGGTTTCAAGTCATGCAGAAGATGGATAATGTAAAAACAGTTTGGTTTCCGTAGAACTCTCTCTATGGGCTCTGGGGATATATATTGGTCTAATACCCTGTAGTATTTTCAGTGTAATAAAACAGGAGATGTTTTCAACCTCCTTATTACCACATATACATATTCGGTCTCCTATAAGGTTTTTATTTTACCTGACTTGGAGGAGTACTGATAGAGACTCTTAAATCTAGCTCTAAAAATGCTATTCTGACCATAGGGAAGGTTAGGTCTTTCAGGTAACGTGTTACTTCAATACAGTCTATCTTATCCAATTTCTATAATAGATAAGATAGACTGAAACTCCATATCCCAGTGATGGCTAACCTTTTTCACTTTGTGTGCCAACCCCACCCCATGCACACTGCACTGCACAGGTGCGCACACCTCCCCCCCCCAATTGGGCTGTTTTTCGTCCTCCAGAGAATCCAGGGAAGCCTCCTGAAGGCGAAAAATGGCCCTATGGGTAAACTGGAAGTTCAGGAACAGACTTCTGGTTTACTTGTTGGGCCATTTTTTACCCTCCAGAGGCTTCAGAGAAACCTCCTGAAGCCTCTGGAGTCTTCAAGGAAGCGGCCGAAAATCGAGGCCGAAAATTAACTGGCCAGCACACGCAAGTGCGCTAGAGCTGACAGGGCAATGCCTCGCTTGCCCTCAGAAATGGCTCCGCATGGCATAGGTTCGCCATCACTGCCATATCCCTTGTTCTATTGAAAACCAATTTCTTCACTTATTCATAGCCTAATGAGATTAAAAATAATGGGGAAAGTCCATATAACACCAACTTATGCTCTATATCAGGGGTGTCAAACTCAAGGCCTGGGAGCCAGATCTGGCTCACTGGGTACTTAGATCTGGCCCACGGGGCCACCCTGGAAACAGTGAAGGACTGGCCCACGGTGCTTCTGCCTGCGTACAGCCCTCCCAAGCTCCATTTTTGCTGGCAGAGGGTTGCAGGAGGCTGGGGCACCCGAAAATGGAGCTTGGGAGCCCGCTTTTCCTGGCAGACCACTTGGGCCACCACAGGCATCCCTGACATAAGTGATGTTGAGCTGGCAATGCCCACCTTGGCCATGCTCACCCCAGCCCACAGAGGTCAAACACAACCCTAATGCAGCCCTCAATGAAATTGAGTTTGACACCCCTGCTCTATAGCCTATTTCCAGGGAGAATAGAAGTTATCTAGCAGAACTAGAAAAGACAGATCAGCCAGGAAGAATTGGATTTTCAGCCAGAAGGTTATTATCATCTTCTAGGCCCTAACCTGAATTTGAGGCATTTCTATCTTGATTCTCGGCTGACCATTTCATGTTTCAGTAGGTTTGGCTAGAACTGAAAGGAGCAATTTTATTTGCACGATTTCCTGCAACTCTTTCTGTTTGAGCCCCATAAAGAATCTATGTCATTTTTTGGCCTCAAAATGTTTCAAGGCTACAGGGACACAGGTAGCATTAGCTAAACTAATAAATTGGTTTATTTATTTATTTATTTATTTATTAAATTTATATACCGCCCTTCTCTCGAAAGACCCAGGGCGGTGTACAGCCAGTAATAAAAACATACAATACAAAAGTTAAAAAAAACCATTAAAAACAAATATTATAAAT
>JANHFT010002576.1:91467-102604 GCA_032467955.1 Pseudoxenodon macrops | reverse complement strand
ACGGCGCAGCTTACTTACCGTTAGGCAGGGAGACTGCAAGTAGACCGGGTAGGCAGCAGCAAGTGACGACGTGAGGGAGAGTCCAGATTGCATGGTGGCCACAGTATTTATAGGACTCTCAGAGGTGGGGCAATCTGTGAACCAGCGAATGGCGGGCGGCTAGGCAGGGTGGAGCAAGCATGTTGCCCACAGGTGGGGTGAGCGGGCGGGGTGAGTGAGCGAGCAACAACTGGGCACAGGTGGGGGAGGGAGAGGAACCAGCGCTGGAGGTGGCATCCAGGCTACTTTTACTACCAGTTCTCCGAACTACTCCCTAAGATTACTACCTACTCGGTAGAACCGGATAGAACCGGTAGGAAACCACCTCTGCTGAAAAGATAGGAGACCATTGGTCTATGGCTAAGACCTCTGCTTAAACACGGTGGGTACTCTTTATTCAAAGATATACTAAAAGCAAATCTAAACAGAACAGAACAGAACAGAATTCTTTAATGGCCAAGGGTGGTTGGACACACAAGGAATGTGCTCTCAGTGTACATAAAAGAAAAGATACATTCGTCAAGAATCATAAGGTACAATATTTAATTATAGTCTTAGGGTACAAATAAGCAATAAAAACCAGATTAGGAAATAATATAAATTGTGAGGATACAAGCAGCAAACTTACAGTCATACAGTCATAAGTAGGAGGAAATGGGTGATAGGAACGATGAGAAGATTAATAGTAGTGCAGACTTAGTAAATAGTTAGACAGTATTGAGGGAATTAACAGTTCAGGAAAAAACTGTTCTTGTGTCTAGTTGTCTTGGTGTGCAGTGCTCTATAGCATCGTCTTGAGGGTAGGAGTTGAAACAATTTATGTCCATGATGCGAGGGGTCAGTAAAAAATTTTTTTCACGGCCCTCTTTTTGACTTGTGCAGTGTACAGGTCTTCAATGGAAGGCAAGTTGGCAGTAATTATTTTTTCTGCAGTTCTGATTATTCTCTGAAGTCTGAATCTGTCTTATTGGGTTGCAGAACCACACCAATTTGTTTATTTTCTAGTTACTCATATGAAGGAGAAGCTACTACTATTCTGCTAATTCTCCTGACTCTTCAGGAACTTTTGGTGCAATTGTTACTGAGTCTTTCTGATTGAGCAATTCCCAGTATTCAAATAAGAGATTGTCAAAATATACTACTAGAAAATGAACATCTACAGAAGTAAGGTTTTTGAAGATAATCAGTGACATCTACTACATCCTGCTAATGTTTGTTTTTCATCAAATTAAAGTTAAAGTACTAAAATATTGAACCCACTACTAGTCAATCTATTTAGAGACCACTGGTATAATTCTCTACCTTAAACTCAAATTGTATTCAAGATCTTTCACAGGAAAATCAAGGAAAGTTGAGCAGATATAATGAAGATAAACTATTAACAGTGAAGACTAATACAACCACATATATCTATGTAGTAAATAAGGATTTAATTAGACTTTGCTGTTTAACCTAAAATAAATTACCATTCATCTTCCATTCTTCTTTTTAAAAGATCCTGCAGATACACATGTCCCATTTCCTTTCCATTTTTTTTGGATCCAAATTAACACTGCTTACTTTTGTGCAGTTTAATCTTATTTAGGCTTATTTATCATCGAAAAAGGCTGAGCAGGGAATTCCAATACTCATTACAGAGTTTATATCTTGCATAATTATTTAGAAAATTCAAATCACTACCTGAAAAAAAAAAGAACACTGAAAAGCTACTTACAGTCTCTCTAGGGATCTCAGTCCAATGAAAGAGTTGCTCTTTAGCCATAAGATCTTGTTATTACTCAGAATTCTGAAAAGGAATTACAAGAAAGATATTTTTTGTTAGCAGAACACAGTAGCAATTTTACTCATTAAAAACATGTAATTACAGTAAGTGACAGTTCTGTTAAACACTAATCACAGATTTCTCTGCTACATTTACATTTCCTCTTAAGCAGCAAATAAAATCATTTGTAAACAATTATGTCTTTAATCTGTTCCTATTTAATCAACAACATAACATAATATATGATGCTTTAGGTCATAATGAAATTTAGAACAAAAATTTAATACCTGCAGCTGAGTAACATGCTTAATAAATGCTTTTTTTTATCAACACATCAATTGTGGGAACTGATCTTCATGAAAATAAATAGCATTAACTCCCCACTGAGATGTTTATTACAGGCTCTCTCCACTGTGTTAACTTCCATGATATTGTGTTGGCTCACATAGTATTTAATTTCCTAAACCTCCTTCCATAGGATGTGTAATGTGAATTTTTGTAAATTATCAGTAAATGTGGGGTCTATGCTCTCTAAGTTTGATTGTTTTCTTGCAGATGTTGCAGTCTTGCTAGTCTTGCAGACTAGGTAGCATCCTCTGTGCTGATTATGTCACCTAGTTTGGTAATGAAATGTCTGCCAGAAAATAATCAAGCTCAGAGAGCATCATGGACCTCATAGTTCAACCCTGAGCTATAAATATTCTCTTCTATCAGGCTCTGTAAATGATCACCCACTAAGGCTTTCTCTTCCTCCATCACTTCCCTTTCTTCAAAGTCATGAGTGACAATATAACTGGTGTGTCACACTGATTTAGAACAAAATAGGCCCTATTGCTTAAGCAATTCTGAGGATCAATTAATGTTATTTAAATACTGCAGTAATCCATGTTTTGCCTTTCTGTTTTACGTACGATACACTAGAATTTCCTTTTTCCTTTTCTTCCTTCCCTCCATTTATTTTGATGGAATAAAATCTCTGCATCTTGGGAGGCTTCTGAACAATTTCATTCCCTATGTCACCAGATAGAAACATTATGTTACCATGAAAAACAAATATTCTTGTCATTAAATTCTGATTATTTGCATTTACAAGAATGAAAATGAATCTCCTTTAATGGAATGATAGGCTAAGGAGTTAGAAAACCTATTGAGAAAATGGGCACAAACTGTTATAAAGAACTACTTGAACATGGTCTTACTGCCTATTATTATATATACTTTAACACAGCCCATGTAATTTGGTTGGTTAAGACAGTTCTTGGATTTCAGACATAGTGCTTAACTTTAGAAAAAAAGAAGAATTCCTTGAATTAAAGTTATGGATATGGATAATGACAGGAAACAACTCCAACAAGGCCATAAGCAGATGTATACACTGAATTACCATTTGTCTTTTCTTGCTGGACAATAGACATAAAAAAACCTATCCAGCTGGCAGGAACTGCTGTTGATGGAGCCATTTTAGCAATTTACATTTCTTGGCAATCTTTTGGGTACGAAACATAAACCATGTACTCTAGCAAGATTTCTTCCCTTGTGACTCATCTCTCCCTGTCCAAATGCACATGCCAGTAATCTTGATTTAGTGACTGTCTTATTTAACAATCATTCGCACTTATGGCAGTAATGAAAAAAATTGTGGAGAATCATATTACTATAGAATTGGAAGGGGTCATTTACATCCTCAAGTTCAACTCCTGCTCTGAAAAAGCTGTACAAAGGATTCTGTAAATCATATTAAATTTAAGCTAGTTATATGAAAGGATTTTCTGCCTTCTATCTTTAGATACATTCTCAAGGTATCCTCAATTATTTTGAGGCAGAGAAGCTTCACTGTGCTCTATGTAAATTTTAAAAATCTTTTATTTTTTTCAATTAGACAACTTGCCTCTTTTATTGCTCTAACATCAAATAGAATCTTGCTTAGATTTTTCCCCAAAAAAAAAAAGGTAACTAATAAGAATATAAGATACATCATGACCAATTCATGAAAAAGAACATATGGTTGTTCACCGACGTATGGAAATTGTAGGATAGTTTGGAAAATAATAGAAAGTACTGGTAGAATTTTGGATTACTGGAGTAATATCCTGTTTTCCCAAAAATAAGACCAATCCCAAAAATAAGCCCTAGCCAGGCCATCCACGCGCCAGCACTTGCCTCACAGCAACAGCATTGCCAGCTATGTGCAGCAGGAGCCCACATGGCCGCCGGCCCACTTCTTCTGCTTGCTCGCAGCCACAGCAGAGCAGGAGGCTGAGTGGTGTGCTAGTGCGAGGCAAGTCTGGTGTTGGGAGGTGATGGCCTGGTCGGGGCGGCCCAGAGGTATGCCGGTGCAGGGTGCATGGGGCAGCTCTCACCGATCTCATGGCAGCAGCATTGGTGTACCATATGGCCTCCTGTCCTGCTGTGAGCAAGCAGAAGAAATGGGCCTCCTGTACATGGGGGGGGATGGGACGTTGGTCTTAACTGATATACTCCTTCTCATAAGGTGGAGACAGCATCCAGGCATGGGTTGTCCTTGTCCTTTCAGCCAATAGGACTGAGTCTTTTGAAGGCTTTATAGCCCGCCTCCTTTGCTAGGATACCCAGCATTGACAAAGGACAAAAATAGACTCGACGTGTGGTGCTGTAAAGAGCAACTATGCAGGTATTGGAGTGTCTCACAGAAGACCAGCTAGAAGGTAGGCCCCGAAGAGCAAGGGTGGGGCTGGATGCTATCTGTACCCTACGAGAAGGAGCATATCAGGTAAGACCAACGCCCCTTCTCTATAGAGGGTGGAGCTAGCATCCAGGCATGGGACATACCAAAGCCATGTGTCCTTGGGAGGGCAGATCCAGATCAAGGGTCCTCAGGTTTGGTGCATTCTTTGAAACACCCTGCGACCGAAGGCCGCATCAGAAGATGCAAATGCGTCACGTTTGTAGTGACGGATGAATGGCGATGGTGAGGCCCAAGTAGCCGCTCTGCACAACTCTTCCATGGAGGCCTGGGTAGCCCAGGCCACTGTTGTTGCTGCACTGTGGGTGGAATGAGCTGTCACTCATGCTGGACGGGGACTGGATGATAAATCGTATGCCTTTGCAACGGTGCCTCGTATCCAACGTCCTATCATAGAGGGCATGACTTTATGCCCCAGAGTGGATGGGAAAAAGGAAACAAAGATTCCGTCTTGCAGATCGATGATGTCCTATGTATGTAAATATGAATTGCCCTATGGTCGCCCAATGTGTGCCACTGCTGTTCGAGATGATGGGTGGGGTTAGGGCAAAAATTGGGGAGGACAACTTCCTGGGCCCTGTGGAACCAGGTGTTGACCTTAGGGATAAAGGAAGGATCCAGACGAAGGACCACCCTATCCAGGTGGAAGATGCAAAGGTCTTTGCGGACAGAGAGGGCCGCCATCTCCGAGATTCTCCTGGCGGAGGTGATGGCCACAAGGAATGCTACTTTGCAGGTGAGGTGGTGGAGAGACATCTCACGCAGTGGTTCGTAGGGTACCGTCGTCAGGGAGGTAAGTACCTTGGAGAGGTCCCAAGTTGGGTACCTGTGGACGACTGGTGGACAGAGGTTCGAGGCCCCTCGAATGAATCTCTTCATGGTGGGGTGTTGAGACAAGGACTGAAGTGAACCACAGTATAGCACGGAAGACAGTGCCGCCACCTGCCTCCGAATAGTGTTAGGGGAGAGCCCCTTGTCCAGTCCCGCTTGTAGAAAGTCAATGATATTGCCGATAGACAAATGAGTAGGCGAGTAGCCCTTGTTAGAGCACCACTTGCAGGAAACCTTTCAGGTGGCGGAGTAGATGCGTTCCGCGGAAGGTCTCCTAGAGGCTTGTATGGTGGTTATGGCTCTGTTGGAAATGTTCTGGTGTTTTAAGGCGCACCACTCAAGCACCAGGCGGTTAGTTGGTACCACCCAGGATCTGGATGCTCCAACGGTCCCTGGCTGAGCAGTGACTTACTGAGGGGAAGCCGCCATAGTTCTGATGTCGACAGGGACCTCAAATCCGCAAACCAGGCCCTCCTGGGCCAATGGGGGGCCAGTAGGATGACTTTGGCCCTCTCCTCCAGAATCTTGTTGACCATTGTGGGAAGGAGAGGCAGGGGAGGGAAGGCATAGAGTAGGCCGGGGGGCACTTGCAGCAGAGGCCGTTGGTTTCTTCTGCTTTCTGGGAGCCGAATCTGGAGAAGAACCTTGGCAGTTGGGTATTCTCAGGGGTAGCAAAGATATCTACTACTGGTAGACCGAATCAGCTCGCCAATTCCTGAAAGATGGTTGGATTCAGACACCACTCTGCCTAGTCTAAAGTCAGCTGACTGAGCCAGTCCGCTTGTACGTTGGATTCCCCGGAGATATGTTCTGCCGAGATAGAGAGTAGGTGACGTTCTGCCCAGAGCCTCAGTCTCTTGGCCTCCCACAGCAGGGATCGAGATCTGGTTCCCCCCTGCCTGTTCACATGATCCTTAGTGCTCACATTGTCCATGAGCACCAAAACATGGCAGCCCGTCGTCAGGTATCTCAGTTGTCGTAGAGCCAGATATACTGCTTGCAACTCCATCCTGTTGATGCTGTATCTTGATCTGGACCAGCGTCCCTGGGCCATGGACGACTGAGTGTGGGCACTCCAACCCGAGAGGCTGGCATCTGTGGTGACCATGAGTTTCTCCGACTCCTGAAAGAGACTCCCCTTTGATATTGCTGCCGATGACCATTAAAGAAGAGACCAACATGTCTCTGGTGGAATTTGGACCTTGACTGCTGAGGAAGCCCGTCCCGATCTCTGAAAGGGGAGGAAAAACCATTGTAGGTCTCTGGAGTGCAGGTGTGCCCATGGGGTAATGGACATACAGGACATCATTTTCCCCAGGAGCGTAGAGAGACAGCTCAGGAAAACCCTGCGCTGACCCCTGATTTTGCTTACCAATTGTCTGATACTAACCTGGCGCGCTCCTGGGAGAGATAAACCCTGCACTCCAGAGAATCCACAATGGCACCTAGGTGGGTCAGAGAGGTCCTTGGGTGGAGGTGGCTTTTCTCCCGATTAATGGAGAAGCCCAAGTTATTAAGGGTAGAAATGGTTATCTGGATGTCTCGCTCTGCTTGTAACTTGGAGGGAACCTGAATCAAAATGTCATCTAGATAACACTGTAAACGAACAGGAATGCGCTTGAGATGGGCTGCAACCACTGACAGCACTTTGGTAAAGACCCCTGAGGCTGAAGATAGACCAAATGGGAGAGCCTTATATTGATAGTGCACCCCTGCATAAGAAAATCTAAGAAATTGGCAATGACATGGCCTGATTGGAACATGAAGGTATGCCTCCGTGAGGTCTATAGATGCCAAGAAGTCCCTCTTCCTGACACTATTCAGTATCGGTAATAGGGAGTGCATCTTAAATTGTCTATATCGGATATGACGGTTGAGACGCTTGAGGTCCAGAATGGCTCTGCACCCACCCACCCCGAGGATTTGGGGACTACAAAAAGGATGGAGTAGAACCCCTGCCCTCTTTGGTCCTCTGGCACCAGTTGGATGGCTTGAATTTCTAGTAGATGTTGAATGGCTGAATTCATGAGGACACATTTGGTAGGATTGTTAGACAGAGGGAAATAAAAAACCTCGGAGGGATGGAAAGTAA
Organism: Pseudoxenodon macrops; assembly: GCA_032467955.1. Classification (NCBI taxonomy): domain Eukaryota; kingdom Metazoa; phylum Chordata; class Lepidosauria; order Squamata; family Pseudoxenodontidae; genus Pseudoxenodon; species Pseudoxenodon macrops. The sequence continues at coordinate 95,158 of JANHFT010002576.1, read as the reverse complement.
CTCTACGAACAGTGTCTCTAACCCATGCATCAGATGTGATCTCACTCTACCTGTCAGCCTAAACCGCCAGTCTGCCCCCCTCTGCCCCAAAAGGGCCGCTTGTACTGTTTGCCCCTACCTGGTCTGTCTGAGCCCTGTCTCTGTCTGGCCTCGTACTGACCTTGTGACCTGGGGAACCCAGTTGTTGTTTCTGGTAACCAAAAGGAGCGCCTCTGGTACGGAGTGGGCCAAAAGGAACTTCTCCTTGAAAGGAAGAGTAAAAACTTCCTTTTATCCCTTGATTCGACAAGGATAGGATCTAGGGCATCCCCGAAGAAGTGTTGATCTTTGTAAGGAGTCGTGGCCAGGTGCCACTTGTGGCAGGTGTCTGCTTGCCATTGACAGAGCCAATGCATTCTGCAGACTACTAAGGTGGATAGGGGGGATATTCCCCTTCCCTGAAAGCCCTAGTGCTTATTTTGGGGATCAAAAGAAAATAAGACTTATTTTCAGGGAAACATGGGTAAATATATTTGAATATAGGGTTAGATAGTTCACTGAAATATATTACACTTATGAAATAATTGAAATTCCTATCATCCTGATTTGTTCCCTTCTTTATGGAAATCTCATAATCTAGGAAGGGAGGGAGGGATGGAAGAAAAATTGAGATTGATTCTGATATGCTAACTACTGGCCACAAGTGGTTAGAAAGTAAAAACCCAACTATAATATCAGATGTCAAATCTCTTTAAATTAAAAAAAACTGTTTTACGTTTTTCTTGCAAAAGCAGATGAAAGGAGGTTTTTAGGCCTCTGTAACTGAAAACACACATTGATTTCTATGCTCATTTTCCATTTAATAGGGTCAGCTGCTTCTGTCTAAATGATTTTGTCTATGAGTGCCAGACAAAACCTGGAAGTACTGAAGAAAAATGTAAATACAGAAAATTTTTAGTTTCTAAAACTAAATTAAATTTTGGCTCATCAAGAACACTCTATATTGATTCAAACTTAAACATTAATTCACATTTTAATAATAAAACAATATTAGGTATAAATAAATCAATGCATCATACTGAAATATTTTTTTTAATTTGACAATACTTCTGTATCTTAAATTTGATTAAATATTAATAACATTCAAAACCAAGTATCAGATTCTCCATCTTTTATGAAAAAAATATAACAAGAACTCTGAATGAGCAGCAAAATTAGAGATAAAAAAGTTTTAGGTAGACCATTTAAGGTATGCCATTAAAATTTTGAAATGTGTCTTTTCTTCCCAGATTCAACACTAATAAATGACCACAGTGTCTTCATTTTGCATACTATTATTCATTATAAAGGTAGGAAGCACTTTATATTATAACTTGTAAGAGCTGGTTTTCCGGTGTACATACATCATGGAAGAAAAATGAAAATATGGAGAATGTAGTAATTCAGTTGCCTACAGTATATGCAATAAAAGATTGAGACTATTACAAAAGATATAATGTAATAAGACGTTCTATATGTAGAACAGACTTGGTATTGCTGAGTAAATCTTAGAAAGAATGGACATGGAAGAAAAGGAAATATATGGAACAAAGAAACTAGAGTGATATCAGAACTGCAGGAAGACTTAAAAAAATTTTGCATGAAAAATACGAGTGTATGTTTACCTAGATTGAACAGAATAATTAGAAAAGCAGGAGAAATAGGAAGGAAGGAAGGAAGGAAGGAAGGAAGGAAGATTACATCCAGTCAATGGTAGTCATTTGTCAGCAAGTAGAATTGAAAAACATAGGCTTTATGCCATCATTTTAATGAAACAGAACTCATAAGTGTTGAAAAATGATAAAGTTGTAGGCATGGATGATAAAGTTTAAGATATTTTAAAATACTGCATGGTTTGCTTATAAAGTGGCTTCTGTGCTTGTGAATAGGAAGAATGTCATATTGTTCCATTATGCCAATGGAAAGCAAGAATGAAAACTATTACTGCAAGCAGATTAGTTTGTTAAATGTGCCTGAGAGGTGTTTGGCAGAGTTTTGACTTAAAGGCTACAAGAGATGCAAACAAGTAACATTTGAGAAATGAAATGTGGCTTTATGCCAGGCAGAAGATGCAAACATGGTTTTGCTTCTTCAGCAAGAAAAGTACATGAATGAACGTAAGGAAGATATTTCTCTCTTAGCAAATGCCATCCAGAGGAACCACAGAGTCAGGCCTTCTCAGTTGCTGTCCAGGGTATGCTAGGCTTTCTCTAAACGATGAACTGGCGCCGGACAGAAATTAGGTAGCACCAGTTCCTGCGTCCTATGGAACCATGAATTTATCTTGGGGATAAATGACAGATCCAGACGCAAAATTACCCTGTCTGAATGAAAAATAGAGAGATCCTCCCTGATTGACAAGGTGCCTAACTCTGATATACGCCTTGCCGAGGTAATAGCCACCAAAAAGGAGACCTTGTAAGAGAGAAAACTCAGATCCACCTCCCTGAGGGGTTCAAATAGGCTCCTGATAAGGGAGTCTAATACCTTAGAGAGATCCCAAGAGGGGAACCTATGTACTACAGGTGGCCGCAAATTAGTGGCCCCCTTGAGGAACTGCTTTTAGTGTGGTGTTGAGACAAGGGTTGCTTAGCATCCCCTGAGAGGACCATGGGCAAGGCAGCTACCTGTCGTCGAAGGGTATTAGGGGATAAACCCTTCTCCAGCCTGGCCTGAAGGAAAACTAAAATGTCAATAATGGATGCGTCCGTAGGGACGAGCTGTCTTTTGGCGCACCAATCACAGAAGGCTTTCCAAGTGGCATTGTATATACGATTAGTAGATGCTCTGCGGGAAGCTTTGATGGTTCTGATGACATTAGCTGGAAACTCGTCTTGTGTCAGCAGCCTGCACTCAAGTGCCAGGCGGTCAGTTGGAGCCATTGTGGATCTGGATTAAAAACTGCGCCCTGACTGAGGGATCTCTTGCCCAGAGGTATTCTCCAGGGCCAAGCCACCGACAGATTCAGGAAGTCTGCGAACCAGGCTAGTCTGGGCCAATGGGGAGTGATGAGAATGAGTTCGGCCTTCTCCTCCAGCATCTTCCCTAGAACCTTCGGAATCAAAGGTAGAGGGGAGAATGCGTAAAGCAATCCCGGTGGCCATGGACTCCGCAGGGAATCCACTCCTTCTGCCCCGTGTCTCGAACCTGGCGTACAACCTGGGCAATTGATGGTTGTATCTGGAGGAAAACAGGTCTACCGACAGCCTGCCAAAGTGGTCCCCCACCTGTTGAAACAGATGAGGATCTAGCTGTCACTCTGCTTGGTCTAATGAAGTCCGGCTGAGCCAATCTGCCTGAATGTTGGATTCCCCAGAGATGTGGGAGGTTCGTATGGACTGAAGGTGAGCCTCCACCTAGAGGCCGAAGTGCAGCGCCTCCCGCATCAGCTGTTTGGATTGAGTCACTCTGAGATGGTTGATGTGAGCTTTCGCTGCCACATTAACAGATTAACAGAGTTGGAAGGGACCCCGTAGGTCATCTAGTCCAACACCCTGCTCAAGCAGGAGACCCTACACCATTTCCGACAAATGGCAGTCCAATCTGATCTTGAATGTCCCAAGTGTTGGAGCTCCCACAACCTCCGAAGGCAACTTCTGTTCCACTGGTTAATCGCTCTCACTGTCAGAAAGTTCCTCCTTATTTCCAGGTTGAATCTCTCTTTGGTCAGTTT
>JANHFT010002576.1:57500-68713 GCA_032467955.1 Pseudoxenodon macrops | reverse complement strand
AGAGAAAAAAAAGGGGGGGGAATCAGACATTTAAAGGAAATTACTAATGCAGAAAGTATCCACATGTAGTACAAATGAACAGAATTATTGAAGCAATAAATTTGAGAGCACTGAATGTGGCCAAAATACTGAGCATACAAACTATGATCAACAAATATATGTTCATAAAAGAAAGGAAAGGAAAGGAATTCAGACAATCGACTCTTTTGTTCTGCAATACGGAGCAGGATAATATTGACCTAATTTATCAAATGGATCATCATTCGTCCTCCAAGGATTACTTTAAAACTTCCCGGGTTGCCTATACCCTGATATTTTGATACCCTCCCATCCAAGTACCAAGCAATGCTTAGCTTTAAAGGGCAGATAAATTTAACCAGGTGCTGCCACCTGCTGAAACACCACAAAAGAAGCCTTTATACAAGGGGCCCAGCACTTCAATAAATGTGAAGGATTTTAGCCATTAAATAGAATTTAAAAGATCCTCCCACACTGGATACATTTTAAAGGATTATTGTTTACTTTTTTTAGAAGCCATACACCCAGTTAGAAAGTGCAAAGTTCATAAATATTGATAAATGCTCTTTAAAAATATTGTATTAGAATTTTAATATACAACAGAAGCAAACAATGAAAATAATTTTAAAAATAGGAAAAAAAGAATTTTGATTTCTTCCCTTCTCTCCATCTTACTCTTTCCCTTCGCTCCTTAACTCTTTTTAACCCCCAAATCCATAAATCATCAGTTTAGTCTTTTGTCCTTTCAATAAAAAGTCTATATAACGCTTTTTAAAAGGTCTTTATCATTTTTCCCTGACCAAAGTCTTCAATTTAGCCATTTCCACAAACTCCATCAATGTTATCTAACCTTCTTTTGTGGGTATTTCATTATTCTTCCATCTTTGTGCATACAATAATAAAAATATCTATCAATTCATCACTGATTCCATTTTATTTTAGTCTAAATGAAATGGATTTAGTGATCAAGGATATTCATTCATTACTTTATTATCTATGAATGGATCAACTCCTAATAATATAATATCAGAACAAAACAATATCCAGCACATCTTCATATTATATTCAAATTTATAAGGAATTGTGTATTTATTTATTTTTTATCCATTCAATTTTTTTCCTGTCTTTATTACTTTTTACTTTTATAAATAACTCAAGGCAGAAAACATACATAACACTCCTTCCTCCTATTTTGGAATCTTGCATATTCACTCATCCTTGATGAACAAAACCAAGTCTGTTAACTAAAGACAGACTCCTAGGTCCAAAAAGACAAATAAAGTTTATTAGGAAACAACATGCTTCAATAGAAACCCTGTGCCTCTGACATTTTCCATCTACATGCTGAGGAAAAAGAAATTCTCTGTGCTTCACTAGCAAGTAGGTGACGGAGACAGTTTAATAGCAGAAGGTTGCCTAACCAAATCAGTTTAGCATTAAGACATTTAAATGACCTCAAAAGAGATGATCAGTCAAAAGAACTTTGGTTAAAGCATAAAGTGGACTGAAGCTCTACTTCAGAAGAAGTTAAGGAAGCACAGGGGTGGATTTCAAGAGTCAGAAAAAGCAATAAGACTAATTCATCTAACAAAAGTAATATAAAGGTTCTCTAGGAGATCCCCAAGATTATTTTACTGATAATAATCAACTGATAATTGAGCCCAAGATTCTATTGCTAAGTAAGACATTTGGTAAGTTAATTTTGACTCATTTTATGACCTTTCTTGCCACAGTTATTAAATGAATCACTGCAGTTCTTAAGTTAATGATACAGTTGTTAAATGAACCTGGCTTCCCCATTGACTTTGCTGGTCAGAAGGTCACAAAAGGTGATCACTTGAAACTGGGACATCACAATCATCATAAATATGGTGCTAAGTTGCTAAGTGTCTGAATTGTGATCACATGTCAATGGGGTTGCAGCAACTGTCATAAGTGTGAAAGAGAGTCATAACTCACTTTTTTCAGTGCCATTGTAACTGTGAACGGTCACTAAACGAACTATTGAATGTCACAGACTATCTGTATTTCAGAGAATTCCAAGGATCACTTGCAAGGGATACATGTAATAACAACGACCAGAAATATAGATTAGCATTTCCACAGTAGATGATATGAGAAAAACAAATTTAGGGGGGAAAAACTGCTTATTCCTAATGGATGTTCAAACTCACTTTCTAAATCAGTAGTATTCTAGTGCTGAGTCATTTTCGTACGTAAAAGAGGAATGAGTGATCCTATTATGAACTAAACATCCTGTTAGGTCCTTTGTTTGTTTTTGCTTCTGCTTTTTTTTTTTTATTGAAAAAGCATATACCAACAGAAAAACTTAAACAAAAAGAAGAAATTTAAGAAGATATATTGCTAAAGCATGGCTAATGCTGGTATTTCATTGCCACAAGGAAAAAATAAATTTATCCTGTATAATCTTCTGTAGATAGACTTCCTCCGGTTTTAATTATATGTATTATAAAGTTTGATTTGGAGATAACTAAAAGCCATTTCTTAAAATTTGTCAAGAAAAAGCTCCATCAGAGAAAAAGATCTGTAACTTGCTTTGTTAAACTTTCTTCAGAATAAAGTGTGTGACACTCCGTGTGTGTGTGTGGCTCTGTGTGTTTGCATACACAGTATATATGTATGTGTGGGTGCATGTGCATCATATGTGCATCATATGTGCATCATATGTATCATAAAAAGCCTTGAAGTAACTCAAATTAAGACACAGCAAAATATCAACTTGCAACATTAACGTGAAAAAGAAAAAAAGCATAACTATCTTAAGATAACATACTGTTTACAAATATATACAGTACATTTAGAATAATAGTTTTGAACTACCGGTATGTATGACTGTGGTCATAAAATTGAACATGCAGTTTTATAAGGTGAAAAGAACACTCAAAAAGTTATACCAATTTGGGAAGTAAATTAACAAATTATCTTGCATGACTAAATTTATCATCTCAATGACAATATACTCCAAGACTAAATGCTTTACAGATGTGGAGCTAATATATCATTGTATTACAGCAGAAGAAAAAATAAATTATTGCAAAAAGGGAAATAAATTTAGAGTAGAAAAAGTTAAAGCCCAAATGGCATCAAATTAATAATAGTTATAGTAGTGATAAATATATACAAGTTATAGAATGTGGAATTCTTTTGTTTTTTTTTATTCAGAGCGACTTACATACATTATCATAAAATCATATGGATATGCATTTTTATCAGATTGCAATTACTTTCATCCTCAACAAATCAATGAATCTGTGATAGCATGCTATAGAATAGAAATACTATATAATCAAAGTAGTTTTAAAAGATTCTGATTTTATGCTTGGACAAGAAGCTTATTACTAATTCAGATTTCTTTTTAAAAACCGTACAACTTGCTCTAAATGCAAACCTTGAACCATTACAGAAAAAAAATTATAGGAATCAACTGTCATGAATGAACTAACATAGCATGATTCTCCAAATCAGTAAAGGATTATTGAAATAAGAGCATTGTCTTCAAAACCGAGCAAATTAGCAAACCAGAGTAAATTTACAAATTAAATCAATGAGATTTTATGTCATCATAGTTAATCTCTAATAAACTATTAATCAAGGATAGTATTGCTGTACTAGTGGAATTAGTACATATAACATTGCTTTGTTTTTCTGAATGCCTATCGAAATAAATATACAATAAATATGCAACATATTTAGCAATTAAGATGCTTGCAAAGATAGGATTTGATCTGGAGTGCATCATTTTTTCTAATGATGGTTGTCCTAGTCAGTAAACTCAGAATATACCAGGTGTTTATTTTACCAGTGATAAAAATAGCTAGTGTTGTATTTCAATATTTTGTAATACCTCAATCATCTTGATACATTTGATGACAAGTAAGATGAAGTCTACCTCTAATCATTTAGTGACATACTATTAATCTAACATTGAAGCGGGAAGTACTTCATACACTACAGTACTGTTTTTTGAATATAAATCAAAATTGGTTTTTTTTTAAACCAAAGAGCTAAAATTGTAAAGTTCTCATTCCTAGGAACATGAATTATTAGTCAGAATGGCATGCATGGAGAATATTTTAAACAAAGTTCCCTTTTACACATCAAGAAGGCAGAGCAGCTGCTTAATCGTCTCAGTTGGATTCAACTGCCAGTTCACTTCATTAATTTATGTGAACCTCACTTAGACCATCCCAAAATGTACAATTGCTAAAATCTGTTCATACAAATCAAGGTTGAGAAATTCCCTCTTGACACACAAACACCAGAAAATAGCCAGAATCTACAAATCCTCTAACAACAATTATCCTTAATTCTGTTGTGTGTATCAACTACCATTTCAATAACAGCTGAAACAAGAGTTATTTTCCCTCCAGAACAAAGTGGGCCTACTTTTTCCCCATTTTGCAATCATTTATCATACAAGGATATAACTGTCTGCAACATATAACATATAATCAGTCTGTAATATCTTGGAAATGGCTCAGGCACCCATATATATATATATCAGATACAATTTATCTCATCATAAAATTGATCTTTGAAAATTCTAATTTCGGTTTAAATAGCCATGAAAAAATATTTATTATCACAATTGTCTTAATGACTTATCAGTGGATAATTTTTTTCAGTTATGTAAAACGTTGAAATTATTTGAAATGCTATGATCCATTCACTGAAGCCTCTTCTCTGAGGGAAAATAAAGCAGAAGTAAACAGCCAGTATCTTCATAAAAATATTTGCTCCCAGGTCTTCCGTAAACTTTTTATGACCAATTTCTGCAGCTGGCAAAATGTCACACCATATAATCTGATTAACCAAAACCTCATTCTTTGCAGCAAGTATTTGACACTTTCAATCAATCTGTCACCTGAATTATTCATCTACTGAAACAAGCATTTCCTTTTAATTTTGTTTATTTAATATTTTCTTTGAGCAACTTGTTAAAATATTCTAGAAGTAGTTTCCTTCAACTTGATTTCTTGCAAAATAAATGGTCAAAATAGGAAAACAATTTAAAAGTTTAATGTTGAAATGTATTGTTAAACTGAAATTCTATACTTACCTGGAAATAAACACTCAATGGGATTTCCTTCCAAACAGAAATCATTGTTCGGTACTGTACAGATTTGGTCTTTTTCATATGCCAACAACCTTTTGAAAACTGTGTTTATGTAATTATAGTACCATGAATAGGATTATACGTTAGCAAATGTATATTATTATTGGCTTCATTTATTCTAACAGTTCAATTAATATAGAATAGTTATAAGAAATAGTTTAAATTTGTCAGAATACTCTTCATTAAGTGGCTGTGTATAAAAGGGTATAAATTTAATAATATACTTAAATCTACATTCCAAACCATTAAAGACAAGTGAAATGAATGTATTTTACTTTCAAGAAAACATTGTTTACAACTATGATGCAAGCAATCTGCCAAAATGAATCCATTGTATTTGAATAATAAGGAACATAATTTTCCCTATTTTGCATCTAATCATTGTTTCTGCCATGTCCTATATTACTGCCTTCATCTCATAAGCAGTCCAAGACAAGTATATTAAACTGGTATCCCCACCCCTCCTTATTAAAACAGGGCTGCATCATGGTATATAGGTTTTGTCACTAATTATCTTGGGCGGAAGTGACTTAACAAAGGCAGGAAAAAGGATTGGGATCAGCAGTGGAGACAGATTTCACATCTGTGTAGTGTGAATTCACAATATCCCCAAATTTCACAGAATAACTCAAGAATGGAGAGTACAAGAGCACAAGAACATGTGGAGGTAGCCTTTAATAACACCTAAGAGAGGAACATACTATTGTATATAGTCCAATGAGTATTTAATGAAATATGTTGAATATGACTTGCTCCCAAGTAATGTCTACAATCCTACATACCAGTTCTTCTAACTATATTTCATGCTCACATGTACATTTTAGTACTGTATCTTTAAATTAATTACACCAGTAATTACATAAGTTTTATGATGTTGGCTGGATTATTTCAGAAAAGTTCCGTTCAAAATTAAGTTGGCACATTTATACCTTAATGAGAAAGAGATTCCCAGAAGAATAGTAAGAATAGAGCAAGCCAAAGTTTAAGTAACAGAACACAGAGCACATCTGTATTTTCCAAGCACAAGCTCCACAGATGTTGTAAATTACTCTTTTTTTTTCAGTTGTCTCTCTGAAAAGTGTCAAGTTTAAGAATAAAGTTCAGCAAAGACTGGAAATTTTCACAGCAAGAGTTGTCAACAATTACATTCAACAGCAGTAGACTTGTTGGATGAATGAATCATTTAGAGAAAAAAATGATACAATCAATTACATTCAACACTGTTTTAAATAAACTATACATCAAGCTGTAAGAATAAAATTTATACAATATAAACCAGACTGCTATGCATTTTAAACACCCAAACTTATTTGTTATTGTTAATCAGATCAGTTTGCTAATCTACAGTCCATGTTTAATGGTATTCGCATATTATTCCTATTGGTTTCAATGATGGCATCTAAGTAAATTTGCATACAAACAGATCTAACAATTCTACTTTATGTAACAGGAACTGACTCAAAATATATTTTTAACATTCATTAGATTGGAGGTGGGGAATTGAGATTTTTGTAACTCTGAACAGTTAAAATTGCCACCTAATGTATGGAGAATATATTTTATTTCTCAAATCCAGCTAAACCTTTACTATTCAGTGTATTTGTGGCTATATTTTTATGGTCTGAAATTATCCTCAGTCAGGTATAAAGATATTTCAATTGATATAAGACATAGCATAGGAATATTATTTGAAAACCACTGGGCAAGGTATTGTATAATTTACTTTCCAGTATACATTACTCCCCCTCAAAACAAATAAAATGCCAGCAAATGTTCCCAAAGAAAGAAAATTCAGGTTTCTATTGTACAAGCTTTTAGAAAAAAATTGGCTGCATTCAAGAATCAGACCTTATCCTTCCAGGATGATTTCTATTTACCAAAGGTAATGTCAGAATATAAACTATTCCTGCCTTCTTTCACATCAAAAAAATCCCCAAAGTATTGCTTCCTGTCACTCTTCTTTTGCAGGGGGAAAAAGGTATGGGATTTCCAAGAGTACATAAAATATCTGTTAGGCATCCCCACCATAGGTGAAGTTTCCTCAACTGGAAAGTTAACATTTGAGGCATTTAACTTTTAAACTGGATCCTTAAACTAGCCTTTACAGTTTTTGGAGGAAAAAGAATCCTATAACTCTTTCAACCCTTCCTTCTGTCCAAACCCATTCCGTTTCCAGAAAGAGCTAATTTCCCTTAACAGTTTTGAGAAACGCAGTAACCAGTATATTATGCTCTTTTCCTCGGTTCAGGGCTCTGCAGCCAGGTCCTTGACGGAGGGATTTCCTGCCCATAATCCCCCACCACCACCTCCCAACAAATCCCGCAAAAGGCGGTGTAAACATTAAGGGATCCGCAGCCTTGTAAGCCCTCCGTTTTGGAACTGGGTTTCTCTGAAACCAATAAAACTTCACCCACAGATTCCAGAAAATCAGATCCCTCCCGAGGGGTTCCCCCTCGCAGCTCTTTCTAGAGCCAGAATCTACCTGGGCTGCATCGGAGACCCCGAAAAACGAGACTTCTGACCATGCACAAAGCGCCGCCCCCGCCCTGTAACGTTTACCAGGGACTCGAACGGAGTCTCCAGGCAAAATTAAGCGCTTCCCCTCACACACAGACGCACAAATACAAAATACATACAAACACCCCCGTCCTCTCTTACAAGGAAACGGTGCGGTTGGGCAGCAAGGAGGGGTGCAAAGTTTCCGCCAAGTCGCCTCCGCTGCAGACAACTTTGATGCGGAGCGTTTGCCGGCCGGGTCCCTTGGAGCGCTCGGCGGTGCAGAGACAGCTGTCAACCACCAGGTCCGGGCAATTCCTGTTGGCTTTGGAAAGCCCCACCGCAGCGGCCGCCACCAAGCAGAGGGAATAATAGCACAGCCCGTGCATGGCGAGGGGGCGGCGGCGGCGGCGGCGGCGGCGCCTCGATTCTCCTGCGTTTTTGGCGGCTCCAAGTAAGAAGCGGTGGCGGCGGCAGCAGCGCAGCTCATGGCATAGTCGGCGCGCACACGGCAGCCCTCTGGCAGCGAAAGGGGGTCGCCGTCCAGCCTTCACGCCTCTTCCTCCTCCTCCTCCTCCTCCGCAGTGGGCCACAGGCGGGAGGCGCTCCCTCTAGCCTCGGCACCGCCGCTTCCCGCCGCCCAATCTCTCTGGGCGGACCACACGGAGAGGGAGAGAGAGAGGGAGAGAGAGCTTTCGCGCTGCCGCGGATGAAATGCCTCCCACCTTTCGGCCGTTGGAGGAATTATTTTTCTTAATTTTTTTCCCCCCTCAAGTGTGTTTCTTGGGGGCGGGAGGGGAGGCGCGTGCTGAATCCGAAATAGCACTGGAAGGGACCTTGGAGGTCTTCTAGTCCAGCCCTCCCTTCCGCTCGAGCAGGAGACCCTATCCCATTTCAGACAACGGGGCTGTCGGGTCTCCTCCCAAAAAGACGCCCCCCACCCCCGCCCCTTCAGGAGAGAAGCAGCCGAGTCTGGCGGGCTCAAGCGCGCGAGTCGCGTCTCCAGACAAACCGCGCGCCTTCCTCACGGGTGTGTGTGTGTGTGTGTCCAGCAGAATCCCGGGAGGATGTCTCCCACCCCCCACCCATCCCCAAAAAGCAGCGTGAGCTTTCCTGATGAGTGGAAGTGCCACCTTCACCAGTGTTTCTGTGGAAGAGTAGTCATAAATAGTTCGGAAATCACCCCACCCACCCACGCCATTCCTCTCACACATGGGTGTGGCAGTAAACCGCGGTTAGCTGCCAGGTGGGTCCAAGTCTGGATGAAATGTGCTTTTTCTCCATTCTGATTCTGACTGCCTGAGATCCAGCTATGCTATGGATACATAGAGGGAAGCCCTCTGCGCATGTGCAGACTCCTCAGAAGACCCTCATTTTTAATTGAATGGGGGAGATTGCATCCATTGAACTAATTTCTTGCAATAAACTGCCTTTAGTTTCTTCATTTGACCAGCGTCCTTAAGTATACATGGAATACCCCAAAGGTGCTTTTTCAGAAGGCAATAGGACTTTCTTGTTTTTTCTTTGGAACACATTTCACTTCTCATCCAAGAAGCTTCTTCAGCTCTGACAGGATTAGGAAGGAATATAAATTTATATTAGGAAGGAATATAAATCCTTCCATTCCCCACTATCCTGTCAGAGCTGAAGAAGCTTTTTGAATGAGAAGCGAAACATCTTCAAAAGAGAAAACAAGAAAGTCCAGTTGCTTCCTGAAAAAGCACCTTCGGGACAACCATGACCTGGATGACTGAGAATCTCTACAGACTTTGTACATGGAATAGGAAACTTATCAGTGACACACAAGGTCAGTTCAGCTTTGGATAATTGTGAATGGGATCTATTTTCCTTGCTATTAGACATCTTAGCTATGCAGTGTGGAAGAAGAGTACAGGTTGTCCTTGACTTACGACCACAGTTCAGCCCGACATTCCTTGTTGCTAAGTGAAACATTTATTACGTGAGTTTTGCCCCACTTTACGACTTTTCTTGCCACAGTTGTTAAGTGAATCACTGCAGTTGTTGAGTTATTAACATGGTTGTTAGATGAATCTGGCTTCTCCATTGACTTTGCTTCTTGGAAAGTCACAAAAGGTGATCACATGACTCCAGAACACTGCAACTGTTATAAATATATGCCAGTTGCCAAGCATCTAAATTCTGATCACATGACCATGGGGATGCTGCAACAGTCATAACTCTGAAAAACGGTCATATGTCACTTTTCAGTGCCATTGTAAGTTCGAACAGTAACTAAGTGAACTGTTATAAATTAAGGACTATTTGTACTGTCAGCACTTTAGTGCCATATCCTTTCTAGTCCAGTCATGGGAGGATGAGATCTAAGCTTCAAAATTTCACAAAACCACCAGCTGTCAGCAAAGAGATTCAGGAACTCTAGTTGTTTGTTTTCTATCTAGAGGAGGTCTAGATTTTTGCAGCCAAGATCTAGTATTTCTGTTTATTCATTATTAAATAATTACAGCAGTTTTGTTACTTGTATTCCTTTTTCCTCCCCCAAGTCACGTAATCACACTTATTTTTTAGTTAGCTTAGAAAAAGTGGTTTCTAAAACTGCCTACTCAAGAGACTCAATGCAGCATCCAAAGCGCATTCATAACAATAAAAAGCAGAACAAAAATAATAACTACATTAGGGTAGTTTTAAATCTTAATCACATTCCAACAGGTTTGGAATTGCTGCATCCCATAATTTCTGTTGACCTAATCTTGGGTGGAAAAATAAAACCAGTAGATGCAAAGCACCCATCCATGACAAGATCAGTGTCTGATGGATCCATAGCTTAGAATAATGTTTCTTAAAAGTGTGGTCCTAGGAGTCCTTGGTTCCCCCAAGAACTTCTCAGAGAATCAAAATTATTTGCTGCCTATATTGAAAAATACTGTATTACAATATTATATTAAAATCCCATTTTACAATTGTGAGAAGGAGTGGTGGCAGTGAATATGTCAGTTTTAATTATTAATATTGATAAATATAACACACACAAATCAAATGTCTTTTGGGGTCCTCATAATTTTTAAAAGTGGAAAAGGATCCTGAGTGGGGAAAAAGTTTATGAAATGTTTAGAAAGTTTAAAAAGATATAAAGAAGAACCATATTGCTAGCACTAACGTGAGAACAAGTCAAAACCTCATATAATAAGGATAGCTCTGGTGACCAGCATCATTTTAACTATACATAACTATTCCACCATAAATCATAACAAATAATAAAAACAAAGAAATTATTTGCTAATGTAGTGGCACATACTACCCTCCACTGTTTTGGGAAGAACAGCTGCTTCAAAATGAGTTCGTCCCCAAAAAAAAGTCTAAAACAAGAAACAATGCTCTAGTCAGACCACAAGATACCACTACTCAGTTTGTTGCTGTTGTTAGTTGTGAAGTCGTGTCTGACCCATCACGACCCCATGGACAACGTTCCCTCCAACCTTCCTGTCCTCTACCATCTTCTGGAGTCCATTTAAGCTCATGCTGACTGCTTCAGTGACTCCATCCAGCCACCTCGTTCTCTGCCGTCCCCTTCTTCTTTTGCCCT
>JANHFT010002576.1:44949-57400 GCA_032467955.1 Pseudoxenodon macrops | reverse complement strand
GCACTACCTGACTCTGCGGTTTCTTCCTCAAACCCCCAAAACTTTAACCTTAGACTGTCTACTGTTGACCTCACCCCATTCTTAAGAGGTCCCTAAGGGGCATGCATAAACACACCAGCTTGCCTACTACCCCTGTCTTAATATTCCCTTTATTAGTAACCATTTCTTGTATTCATAATCATGTTTATACTTATATCTGTTATCTAATACAGCCCAATCAGACTTGCAAGATTCTATTATAGCTACTCTCAGTAAAAGTAGTTTTAGCCTTCCAGTTGATTTCCTAATCTGATTTTCCAGATGGAGCTGACAGTGGGTCCATCCACTTAAGTTGAAGTAGCCTGAAGTACTACACTCTAACCACTGCGCTACCGTGACTCATAATAACATAATAACAAATATAATAACAAAGTTCCATTTTTTAAAAGTTCCTTATCCAATGGTCCTAATATTGGAATATATTATCAAGGACTGTTTAGATGATTTCATATGTTTAAGCTTGTCCACTTCAAACAACATGTCCAACAAATGATATTGGTGTACTAGTGTAGTCATCGTTAAAAGTCTCATGACAACAAATATTCCATGACATCATCACACCAATTATACAAATGATGTGATTTGCATCAGGTATAGCATCAGAATGCAAATGACATACAGTACGTAACTCACATAAGCTATACGGTGACAGTAGGGTTATATATAAGATCAATGTTCCCTTTAAGGCATATACTGCATGAATGCAGCAAATGTAAAGATTAATAAGATGCAAGAAAATTAATCCAATAACCCATAACCATGTAGGATAGTCATAGCAGAAAATATTCTGCTTACATTAATTATATATCACAGAAGCATGCTAATATATATCTCAGGTACTGAAATGATTAGTGAACTGTTTAACTGTTCTTGTCTTTACTAGAAGCTTATAATTGAAGAATTATAACTGGATTCTGTTATAAAGCAATATTTTAACTGTTTACCGCTCTTCACACTTGTGACCCACCCCATTTCCATATGGTACTTTTTCGCTCTTTCTGATAGGAAAGTATTTGAATTAAGAACTCATTTTCCTTAATGGAAACTTTATGTAACACTTTATATAAGAATCACAAAATCTTTTGCCCAAAGGGTATGATTTTTTCATGAATGCACAAATAAAAAGTACCTTTTGTTCAACAAAGTGGCATGTGAAAACCCTTTCAAATAGATTGAGACTACTGAAGCGATATTGCTGAAAGCTTTTAAAAATAAGTTTGGTAATTGCAACACCCAGTCCAAACCACAGAAGTGAATGTGTTATTCATGGGTCCCATTAATGGGTTTCTATCTTTTGTATTGGGGTGAACCACTGTAGCTCAGTTTGCTTTACCACTAAAAGATCTACCTAGCTAGCATCTACTGTAAGCAACCCTTTCTATAAAATCAAACATAGGACAGCCAATTTCATTATATAATTTCACAAAGGAGAGAACAATATTTTGTTTTTATCTTCAGTATATACCTATATATCTATTGTAATGTGCTATTTTATTTGAATAGCAGAACATTGCATTTTGCAAATCTGAGCTATCTACTTTTCATGTGTTAAAGGGGAAAAAAACAAGCATTTTCTTTTCCAGTTACATGAAGAACTGCTTTCCAAGATATTCTAACATTTCTGAATTTTACCATTCAACCCAAAACATTTGTTTTACACACTAAAATAAACTGTAATGAGATTTGTTGGGTTGTGAATTGTTGTTCAGTACTGTGATTTGGGATTGTTATATTGTGTGAACCCAGCCATTCTTTTTTTTCAAGCCATGGCTTGTGCCTCCGCGTTTTATACAATCTCAGCCTGTTACGGTTTATGTAATAATATTAATCAAACCATAGCTTAGTGTGACATGAAAGCAGTTCAAATGTTATTTTTTATTTTGTCTTCTTCAAATGTGACAGATCCATTTTCCTGGGGCAAATCACTCTAATATACTTTCTGTGCAGAATTTTGAAATGCCTCAAACTTGCTACATCCGTTTGCCTAGTTGAGACTAAAATGATGGTGTGAATTATATTATCAGTGGTTCTCTTACAGTGTATTAGTTTTATCTCATTTGAAATCACTGTCTTCAACTCCAGAAAATCAATCTGCTTGAAATGACCGTAATGAAATGCTATGTTCATACAAAATCTTCTGAAGCAGGGTCCCCTAAAACTCATAAAATATTGTTCATAGAAATTTTGTTAATTAGTTTAGCTTTATTGAAATGTAGCATGTTAAACATAGCATGTTCTGTTCTGTTCTATTCTGTTCTGCCTTGTGAAGTTAGTTTATTTATATTTTAAAAAATCCTGCTGCCAGACCTATTCAAAATAAACTATATGAATTGTTCTGCTGTTTTCTGCCCCTGCCCCTTTCCTTCCCAACTCCATGTTAACAGGATGGACAGTTATAATTATTATGAGAATATCTATATATGGAAGTGGAAGGAAGACAGAATATAGGTTGTATATAAAATAAATCTTTTCCAAGACATAGGAATGGTGTTAATGTGCTTAAATCACGCTAGTTTTTCAAGTGTTTATAATATTTTAAGTTGAGGAACAGCTAAAAGTTAAAGCACGCTACACACATACTGTATGTAGCCTAAAATATTGTAGCAGATATGCGTATTTGGATGTAACTCAGGGGACAACCTATTAAGCTGTATGCCTGAGAGAGATCAAGAAACAAGACCAGCTGGAAATGATTAATTTGGATCTTCTAAAAACAACACATTTTAATTTAAAAGTAATCCAGATAGTTAATTTTACTACTTTGTTTATTTTTATGCAAAAGGCAGCTTCAGTAAGGAAGTGTGGAAAAAGCATGAACTGTCTTTTTATAGCAATATCTGTGTCCTTCCGTTATATTGCCAAAACAGTTATCAAATTACTGGATCAGTCCTAGGTTTCCAGGAGAAGGTAATACTGTATCTCTTAGTGCTTTATAAAAATAATTAAATTGATAATAGAAGGAGAGTACTGAACAAAAGTTAATAGGTTACGTGACAAACTTACAAAACTTTAGATGGCTGAAATCTATCAGCTCTTGGTTTAGCAATGAATCTTTATACCTGCTTTAATCTTCATTAGTTCTACCATTATACATTTTTCACCAACCCTGAGTGTTTGGAAATGGAATAGCATATATACCAAGGCAATTATTATCTACATTTAAATTAAAATTTAACAATTATATTTAAATATTTGGTTGCAGGAAGCCACAATGACACCATTACAGCATTTGCTCCTTGTGGATGACTTTGGAAACATCCTTTATGTACCTTGTAAGATTATTCTGTTTTACTGTTATTTGCCTTAAATTAGTATTAGTAAATATGGTTTTTCCTTTCCATTGGCTCATTCCAGCCTATAGATGATTTCCACTGCAGAAGTAACCACAGAAGTGCATTACGTAGAGAAAGTGTGTTTGCATATTTTAATAGGGTTGAGGAGGGGCAGTTGTGAATCCATAACCCAATCAGAAAGGGTTAGCTATAGATAATTTTCGGTTTCCTCGCTTCTTGCCATCAGCAATGTTCATGAAAACAGTAAAGAGAGAATAAATAGAAAGCTAATCTTTTTGCCAAGTGCTAGTATTCAGATAACGATAGCCCTGAGCTTAAAATAGAACTGGTCTAGATGAAACCTCTCTCTGATCTTTGTATTTCTCATTCCTCCTCTCTACTGTGGCCATAACAGCAAAACAGGGACAAAGAAGTGGGTGGTTAATTCTGCACATCTTTCCTGGTTCCAGTCAAACCATTTTGTGCTGTGCTGAAAGCATGCAGGTATCTTTGTTTTATTTTAACTTCCTTAACAAGTGATTAGGCCAGGGGTGAAATTAAAAAATGTTCCCTACTGGTTCTGTGGGAGTGGCTTGATGGGCATGGCAGGGAAGGATACTGCAAAGTCCCCATTCCCTCCACACTCCTGGGGGAAGGATACTGCAAAATCTCCATTCCTACCCCACTCTGGGGCCAGCCAGCGGTGGTATTTGCCGGTTCTCCGACTACTCAAAATTTCCAGGACCGGTTCTCAAGAACCTGTCAGAATCTGCTGAATTGCACCCCTGGACTAGGCCCATCAGCTCAAGTGTTCAACCAGATTTGCAGGCACCTTTCTGATTCTGCCATCTTTCTTCTTATCATGTGTTGAATAGTGTAAAAATGGTTAATATGTAAAGGCCCAACATGTGAAGGTCTTGTCCTAGAAAAGGACTGCTAAAACCAATCTCTTGAATCCCTGATTGTTCTGTGAATTCAAAGTGATACAATAAAGCAGCATTTTGCAGTATCAATGCATAGCTTTTCTAAGTATGTAGAAAAATTCTTCAATTTATTTATAGGAAGGTGGGGAGAGGCAAGGATATCCTCTGAATTATTATAGTTCACAACCATGCGAGAGCTTCCTGATTCTAACTGTGTAGCTAGAAAAC
This sequence comes from Pseudoxenodon macrops, assembly GCA_032467955.1. Classification (NCBI taxonomy): domain Eukaryota; kingdom Metazoa; phylum Chordata; class Lepidosauria; order Squamata; family Pseudoxenodontidae; genus Pseudoxenodon; species Pseudoxenodon macrops. The sequence goes on along the minus strand of JANHFT010002576.1, from coordinate 52,938 downwards.
AGGAAAACAGCAAAAGTGTTTTGTTTTGTTTCAAATCCCTCCAAGTTGCCATATGGAAATGCTAAAATTATTACTATTGTTTCCATGAAAATGCTTTAAGTGTATGCACTCATACTTTCAAAATCTTAAAGCTATCCAGTGAAAGTATAGACACAAGTGTAAAGGTGCTCACACGTTTTGAACATTTTACTAAGACTCTAAATAATATGTTCTCTAGATTAGGATTACAAATTTGGACTGAAAAAATGTACATTATCACTAGATGGCAGCAAAAAGATGCAGAAACATTCTAGCCTTTTGCTGCCATCTAGCCTTAGTTCTGAGTTCTTGATTTCTGAGCTCCTGAGCCCTCAAATCAAACTCCTCCACTTCCATCTTCTTCCTTCCTCCTGCTTGTTTAATGCCAGTAAGGCAGGATAGTTTTCTGCCAGCTCAACGTCCAGTGGGTAAACTGAAACAAAACAGGAATGAATAGGAGAACATGTGCCATCAGAAGGCAAAAAATAGAACTTAAATAGAACTTAATAAAAAAAAAAAGAATTCTTGAACTTTAAAAACATTTTGAATTTGAGGGAGGTTCTGCATTACAGGGCCTCAGGTTTGTTGCTGGGGTGCAACATTAGCAACACCATTCTTAATCAAAGGAAAGAAATGACACAATCTTTTTTTAGTAGATAAAAAGTAGATTTTTAAAAAAAGGCCTTGTATCTCAAATAACATTCAACTGTTCAAAACCAGTTCTCAGTTAACTTTTGTGGGATATTTTTCACTTGAAACCCAGTAGTAAAATCAGAAACTCTCAAACACACAAAATGACTGTGGATCCTCCCCATAAGAACACTGCCCTAGTTCTTAAATAGGAGGTTCATCATGGTTTCTCGTGTGGTCTGTGGTTTCTTGGATTATCATTATAGTGTGGGGAAAAAGAAGTCCTGCAGTAGCTTCAGTGCTTGAAATTTAAGTATGAGCCCTTAGACATGAAAGCTAAAACCTCAGACAATGCAGTCTTTTTTTCTCTCTGAATATTTAAGAGTGCTCTTGAAATATACTGTTTGATTTTGGAAGATTATTAAAGCTTATTAAATCATAAATGTTAAATTCCCTTTTATAACAATTTACTAATGTATGTGAATAACAATCCCAATATGATTGTTGAAAGACAGATCTTATATATATCCATTACTCTAGATCAGTGTTTCCCAATCTTGAGAACTTTAAGGTATGTGGACTTCAACTCCCAAAATTCCCCAGTCAGCCATGTTTGCCAAGGTTGGGAAACCCAACCTCTAGATAGGCCTTTCTGGTGTCACACTGGCCTATCTAAAGCGGTTTCCAACTGTCCTTGTTATTATCTTTTTAGCTCCTGAGGAAAAGTCTTTTTTTATTTTCCTAAGCATTTGTTTCCTAATAAACATTATGCATTATTTTCATAAATACATAAGAAATATTATACATTTTATTGTATATTAATTTATCATATATTGTTATTTATATTATGTTGATATTTTGTTTCAGGTAGCTTTCTTATTTTAGTACTGTATTATAGTTATATAATTACTGAATAGTATACAAAAGTTGCTTCCAAAAATCCCAAATAGATTTAATATGAAATTCAAAACAGAACTCTACTGCAAACAATGGAACACTTTTTCTTTCCAGCACTTGAAATGCTTGAAAAACAAACTTCTGATGATTTCTTATTTTTATTCCTAGCTTACTGAACAAGAAAGTTATGGTATTTATATAAAGAAACAATAAATTGTGACATCCTGTATGCTGCAATGCAGGATTCTCAAGCTTGGCAATGTTAGGATTGGTGGGCTTCAATTCCTACAATTCCCCAACTCTTGCCAGCCTCTTTCCTTCCTATGAGCAGGAAATAATTAATTAATTTGTTTGTTTGTTTAAATTTATTAGCCACTCAACTCCAAATGACTCATAACCTACATAAATATGTTTTTATATGTTTAATACACATACACAAATGTGCATAAAATATATACAAAGTTAAATTTATATATTAAAAAATACATTTATTTATTTAGTTGATTATTCTATTTCCACAGCTCCCACATTATTTTATCTACTACTAGATTCTAGACTAGAGCAAGGATCTCCAACCTTTCTGGCTTGGCGGATCGGGGGAGGTGATGGCGGATGGGTAGAGGGGTGGACAAGGGATGGTTTCGCACACGTGTCACTTTCAGAAACACCTTCCCACAACCTGTTCCACTGGTTAATGAATTAATCAGAATTGATTAACTGAATTAATTGGTTAATTGATTGATTAACCAGCATATCAGTCAGTTGCTTTTCTGTGGGTCTCAGAGCAGCAGACAGTTCTGCCACTTATCAAAATTTATGGCTAGATAGCCATAATGTCTCACTGCCTTCCCCAATATAATGCCATGTTGATATGTTGGTTCCCATGTAACCTTGATAATGAAAGTATCTTATTATTTTTTTCATTTTTTCAAATGATATCTTGACATGAAACACTATGGGGGCTAAATCATTTCAGACCCTTTAAAGATCTGCTATGGGATTCTGCTCACAGCTAATTACATTCTCTTCACTAATGATCTCAGTTTCTTTTGAACTATGCGTATTGTTTAGGAATAGGCACTGTTTATTATAGAAAAGAACAAGATGCGTTTAAAATAATAATGCATCTGAAATGGATTAAAAAAAATAATTAGAAGAAAAGCCTGACAAATTTACCAATATCAGTTCCACCAGATCTTGACATATTCAATTATCATGAGAACTGATGTTGGGCCGTTTACTGCTGCTTCACATTATGACAGAATTCAAACAAGCCAACTGTTCATTTGGGGGACTCTTAACTCTAAATTTTAGTTCTGAGATTAGGACCCAGTTATGACACTAGAAATTCTGGTCTAATTCAATTGTAAGAAATCCAACTGAGAAAAACTAAAAAACAGATGAAGGTTATATTTGCATATAAATCGTAGGTGTTGGCATTTATTCTTATATGCGGGTTTTGTTAATAATATTGCATTTTTGAAGGCAACATTCCTTAGTATATGCATTTGTGTACATATTTTTAATGCAATACTGCCTTAAGGTACTGTGTTTAATGGATCACTGTTTTCCAATAGGTATATCATTAAAAAAATACAAACCATGTGAGTTCAATTAAGAATAAGAACCAAACAAATTCGCCCTATCCAACTATAGGTAACCACAGTTTCTCACCTAGATACAGAGCTAGGCTTCCTGAAAGTGCATGAAAAGTATCTTAGGAGGATTATAGCAGAATAAACTTTATTTTAGATGTCCCTGGATCCCTGGCAAAGGAAGTTATGCTTCTCTTTATAACAGACTCTTTTTTTAAAGGTGTGGATGTGAAATAATAAAATTCTATTTCACAAATTACCATGGAAACTTGATATGAGCATGCATTTAATTTTACTTAGTAAAAAGAACTAAAGAACTTTTGAAAGATGGACAGAAACCAAGAGGTGTGCTGAAGAGAAAACAGAGAAAGTGGGATTGTTTTCCTAGCTTCAGGCTGAGCAAATCACTTCAATAATGCTTTGCTTACACACCAGTTCTCCCTCTTTCATCTTCTATTCTCTCTTTTAACTATACGTTTTTATAATTTTTTCTTTGTCCTGTAAAAAATTAATAAAGATACATTTTAAAAAGTGCAGACTTTCTGATGAAAAATTCTTCCTGCAGCTCAGGAATGGGACTGCCAAAACTGACCATGTAGCACTTAATGGTTAAATGATCTGGTCTGGCATAAAGAACTTCTTATTTTGTGATAATTTGAATTTAACTTCTACTATCCATTACTAAATTTGAACACACACACACACACACACACGCACACATATATCTATCTATCAGGGGTGGGTTCTAATTTACCTTGCCGGCGGTTCGCTGCCTCCCGCACTGCGTGGGTGTGCCTCCCGCACCCCGTGCATGCGCGCATTCGCAATAGAAAAAAGCCCAGAAAAATCTCTCCCCCAAAAAGGATGAAAACAAGACGGCGCATGCACAGTGTCGGAAATTCAGTTTCTGCGCATGCGCAAAAGAAAAAAAAATCTGGGGGAATTTTTTTTAAAAAAAATCCCTCCCCCCAAAAAAAGGCCGAAGACAAGATGGCGACACATGCACAGTGCCGGAAACTCAGCTTCTGCGCATGAGCAGAAGAAAAAAAGATATTTTAAAAATTACCCAAAAAAGATGTTGGCACCCACGGAGCAACAGAACCAGCTCCGTGACGTCACCAGTATATATATTATTTCATTGTCAGTTCAGTTCAGCATCTACTTTTGCAGAAGCTTTGGTGGAAAGGTTGACGCCACTGATTATGCCCCCCAAGTTACAGGTAGACTTCAACAGGACCATAATTGAGCCTGGAGTTACAGTTGTTAAGTCATGCTGGTGGTGAAGCAGGTTATCAGGTGACTGCACCTGATTTCACAAACTTTTTGTAATGGTATTAAGCAAGCACCATAGTTGCTAAGCAAACACTGTGGTCATTAAGTGAATACTATGTTAAGCAAACCCATTTTAGCCAATGGGTTAGCAATGGGAAGTAAATATCAGTTTTTTGCAAAAAAAACCAACATAAATCACAGTCATAGACCACAAGATGCTTCAAACAACCATAAATTCCAAGCGCCCAAAAGGTAATCACATGACCTTGAGGGGAAGATGGTCATAAGAACTCCAAAACCTGGTTATAACTAAATTTTGGGGGGTTTATCATAAGATCAAGTGGTAGCTATGCAACCGGTCATAAGTCGAGGCGAGAATATCAATGCTACAACAATATAGTTTTACATTGACTATCTTCTCCAGAGAAAACCAAATCCAAATTAGATTTTCCATACTAGAAGTTAGCATGTAGCACGATTATTTTATTTTAGCATACATTTATCAGTTTTAGAACACAACATACTCACCCATATATACTTCTAAAGAATTCATTCACTTCACTGTTTTTTGGACCATCCTTGGAAACGTTTCTTTTTGACATAGATAGTTTTTTTTTTTAAGTTAGACTTCTCCAATTCCACACGGAAGCACTAATATTCTGTTCATTTATAGATCATAGTTGCCTTCCTTCACCACACTTAGGGTGGTGAGGGACGTGAGCATTTAAAGTAAACAACATATACGTAGCTTTCAAGCTAAATTTTAGAAAGTGAGGATAACAAGTAACAGTCCTGAATAATACATGGAACAACACACTCTAAAAGTTTTAAAGATTTAAAAGTTTTAAAAACTGAGTGAGTGATAACAGAGTAAACGTAAGGTCTAATAGATTGTTGAAGCCTCCTGTCCTTGATTTGTGATAAATACTGAGTTACGAAGTGTGCAGTTACAGCATATTAAACATCACATGTGGATGCCATCAAACTGTTTCCCTTAAAAAAAAAAGCCAGTCAGAGGAGCCCCATATTAATCATAACAAAGCATGTGTGGAATTTTGGTAAAGAATTAGCAGACTTGTTAAATCTAAAAATGATATGTTTTGAATTAAGAAGTTAGAAACATTTACCCTTATCTGACCTAAACAGTTTCTCTACATGAATATGGCTCCCATTAAAAGCAAAAATAAAAATTTCTTCTTATTGACAGAAGAGTGACAAGTATATTACATATCGTCGTTTAGTGTATGAATGAGGAAAAGCATTCTTGCCATATGTGAGGAATAACACTGAATGTGAAGAGTAACACCTGCCTAGGGAAACAGAGGTTTGTCAAGTTGGGTTTCTCATTCCTGCAACTGAAAATGTCTTCTTGTGCATTCCTACCAAAAAAAATCAACATTATTCCCATTTCTTCTCACAATCATCTGCAATCCTTTTCAACCTCCACTTAATTCATCACACTCTTCAAAAAATCAGGTTATTCAGCTGAAATTACTTCTGTCCAAGTATGAAAAATAGTAACTTTGGCTTCTCAAACATAGAAGTGTAGAAGAGCCACTCATCCACATTTTACTATTTATTTATCAAAACCCCATCCCATTGCAATAAAACAACCCTTGGTGGTTTACACATGTTAGAAAAAACATATAAAAAGTAAAACTATCCAAGGTCTGCTAGTATCCATCAATAGTTAACAACAATGAATAAGTCCAATGCTGGAAATATTAGTAGCTCTGCAGTCTTTCCCAACTTGATGTCCAGTAGATGCAGCGGGAATATATCGTATTTTTCAGCTTATAAGATGCACCATTTTCCCAAAAAAAAGAGGGTGAAAATCTGGGTGCGTCTTATATTCCGAAGGTAGGCTGGCCGCCCCCACCATTCTGACATTTTCTGCCTCTGTGTGTTGCATTTTTGGGCAGTTCCAGGCCGTGGAGATCCTCACTTCGGATTTTGATAACAAGCATCACAGATCTTTTTATCCATTTAAAACAAACCCTATCACCCTACACACATTTAACTGGAATGAGTGGGGAGGAAAGCATTTTCAGGTGGCAGCGCTGGCTGGAACCAGCTGTCACCTGAAACGCAATGCACTTTTTTGGCCTCTGCACGCCCCGTTTTGGAATGGAGAGGAAAGTGTTTTTTGGTGGCAGACCCGTGATACCCTCCCCGATTCCAAAAACGGGGCATGCAGAGGCCAAAAAAGTGCACTGCGTTTCAGGTGGCAGCTGGTCCCAGCCAGTGCTGCCACCTGAAAATGCTTTCCTCCTCAGTTCACCGATGCACATCTCAGAGCCACGTACTCTCCTCTCCTTCTCTGCAGACTCACCTTCTCTTTCCTCCTGGGTCAGGAGCAGAAAGCAACTGCCCTCCACCTAGGTCATCTGGAAAAGGCATCTGGGCAGGCAGAGCAGCTAGCCGCCTTGCCTTACACCTCCTGCGCAGGCTCCACTTCACCACCAAATCCCAACCTCCGTGCTTCCCCAGGCCGCTTACGGAATCAGGCTCTGATGGAGGCAGCAAAGGTGCAGGGGGCTTGCTGGGAAACCCAGCACTGTGTTTAAGAGATGGCAGTGTCCAGGAGGACTGAAATGCTGCATCTCTATCGGGCCTTGCTGCAAGAAAGCCAGGCTTTCAATGCCTATGGCTATGGCTATAGGTAGGAAGATGGGGACATCATAGGAGCAGAGTCTTCAGTGTCAAATTCCTATTCTGTCCCCATGAAAATCATCCCCCACCCCATCCACTCCAGTAAATTGTGTGTAGGGTGATAAAGTTTGTTTTAAGCGGATTAAAAAAATCTGTGCTACTCGTTATCAAAATCTGAGTGGAAGTGAGGATGCCGCTGATCCTTATGCTGGTAGGCAGGGGCAGAATTTCTTTTTTCCTTGTTTTCCTCTCCCAAAACTAAGGTGCGTCTTATACTCCGAAAAATACGGATAATTCCTGAATCCTTAGTCAGTGTAGCCAAGAGTCATTCTCTCTGGGAATTATATACTGGTAGTCCCAAGAGAGGTTACCAAAGAGGGAAAAGTTCCCATACACCTAACCCTGGGATCTTTGAATCAGTTGATTGGGCGGGGGTGGGAGAGATTTTATTTCTAAATGAAATAAAATAATAATCACCTTGTTCAGGGCAAAGAGCCATACTAAATATTTATTTAAACCTACAATAAAGGGTTTTTTAAATATTGTTGAAACCAAGAATGAGTATCATAGCATTTGAAAAAGAAATTGAGGAGTAAAGATTTTCTTAAATTAACTCCAAAACTGTACCTCTTTAAAAAGTCAGTATTCCTCTTTAGAAATATAGGGAATTGGTAGGTCTCTGTGTTAGAGGCCTTTGTTATTTGAGGAACCGTCTAACCCAATGGGATTAGCCTGCACCACTCATTCTAGCTGAAAATGGATCCCATCTGCCAAAGAATTTTGGTTGGTGGGGTCTAGAAGAAGAGCCTTTTCTGTTGTGGCCCTCACCCTCTGGAATATTTTCCTGTCAGAGAGGAGGTCCACCCCATACTCCCAGCCTTCCGGAAGAGGCTGAAAATTTAGCTTGGCCTTGGGGGAGGGGGTT
>JANHFT010002573.1:19515-38638 GCA_032467955.1 Pseudoxenodon macrops | reverse complement strand
TTTACAACCTTTCCAACCTTTTTAAAGTTAATTTGATATAGTTATATTCACCCGTTCATTGCTTCACAGAGTCTGCCCATTTGGAGTCTCCTTCGATTCCTTACTTCCGCTTTTCTGCGGTGTCTCTGTTTTGATTTATTTTCTGCTCCTACATGTCCTTCTAGTCGCTGCTGTAATCTAACTCGTTCTGAAGTCACACTCAATCAGCTCCTCTATTCAATGTTTGTTGATTCTGGATTCCTTCTTGGGACCCACTCTCATACCGATGTTGATATATCATTCTAGTTTCGCTTCCCACTCCTTGGCTGTCAGCGCTTTGGGCCATCCGGAATGGCTGGACTCTTTCCAGTCAAAATCAATGGGTTTCCCCTGAACCTTCGGAAGATTGCTTTTCTTACCGAGGTCCTTGGGATATCCCCTCTTTCTCTATCAATCTCTCCGGGATTGATAGTGCCTTTTTAAGGCTTTCTGGATGGAATTTTGAGCCTCAAGAATATAACCCTGTCCTTTCACTCCTATGCATGCTGATGTCACCACCGGAAGTCTCTCTTGCAGATGTTTTATTACCTAACATGATAGCAGTGTTCTAGTATTTGAGAGGCTGTCATAAAGAGAAGGGGGTCAATTTATTTTCTAAAGCACCAGAGGGCAGGACAAGAAACAATGGATGGAAACTAATTAAGGAGAGAAGCAACGTGGAACTAAGGAAAAACCTCCTAATAGTGAGAACAATTCATCAGTAGAATGACTTGCTGTCAGACATCATAGGTGATTCATCCCTAGAGGTTTTTAAAAGAGGTTTTAGAGGTTTTTAAGAGGTTTGACTGAAATGGTGTTGGAAGTTAAAACCCACCCCTCTCCTAGAAAAGTGAAATATTTTAGGTTATACTAAAAAGGCAGAAACTCTGCCCCTCCACCTTTGTCAATGGACCATTAACAGGCCTGAGTCAGTCTATTCTACATAACAAAGATCTACCTCCTTCAGGCAAGAGCCATATTAGGAATTTCCCAAAGCCTTTTCATTACATCACCACCCAGCAAGGCTCAGCCAAACTTGGACTCAAAACACAGCCTACAGAGTTGCCACTGCATGGCCCCCTGGGAGTCTGACAACCAATCAGGATACATTTTTACACAGTAACAGGTGGGGTCCCCAACAGAGGGTATAAAACCAAGGCGCTCTCAGCATATCAGCCCTTTTTTTGCTCAGGAACTCAAGCAATGTAATTCTGCTCAAAAAATCAAGATATGTGATCCTGTTCATCATTAAACCATCTTTCCAAGCAGTCTCCATGTTTCCAGTGTCTTTCCCCCCACTTGGAACTGAATGTATAATTCAGAATTCTGTATTTCCAAATATGTATAAAGAAAGAATTAACTTCATTACATCATAGTAATGATTGCTTGTAGATATACAAATAAAACTGTGAATTTCTCTTCTTCCTTTTCAAGGTAGTTCTTTGGTTGAAAGGAGATATCAGTTAGTGACCACACCAAAGTTGTTACCAAAACCTAGCTCATCTAAAGCAACCAAATCACTTTGATGACAAATGCATCAAGCAGGCAAACAGCAATTGTATACTGAGCTCCCTATAAAGCATTTGTAGCTTGCTGAGCAGCTGTACACAAAGACAGAATCAGAACTTATATAAACATGGCCTATTATGTAACTAAGACAAGACAAAGGAAAATGCATAATATAAATTGCAGCAGCACATTGAAATATCTTTGACCTATTCTAATTATTTATCCCATTCTACTAGGTCAACACACTAGGTATACTATCTTTGAGCTATGGTCAGTGAAATATAAACTATGTGGTTTGGTAGACCACTGTCTAATTCTTCCCCCTTTAAATTGACTCTGGGTCAGTTTAGTTTGAAAGTTTTATTACAGAAACCTTTTAAGCAGTTCAGATGTATGGGGAGCATCCTATATGTTGGTGGAGAATGCAACTCACATATATATGGAGAGAAGGGCAAGTAGCTTTTGCCACAACCATAGAAACAATCATCTGGACCAATGGCTGATTGCCATGCTCCATAGTTACTACTATGAGTTATGAATCAGTAAGTAGCTATCAACAACTAACTGAAGTTTTCCCCTTGCACCTTTATCTCGGGTGCTTTTACTAAGGCAAATGAATTCAATTTAAAATGGAAAAATATACACATGCTGAAGTTTTTCTGTAATTTTTTTTAAAACTCCCCCTTTATACTCGCATATGCCAGCATAAATAAATAGCTTTTGAAAAGCAGTGGAGCAGAAACTCATAGATTCTGAATCTAGAGAGTAATTTATCTTCCTAAATAGATTGTTGTGCATTTTAAGGAGAAGCAGCGTAGCAAGAAGAGTACACTCAGAAAACTGCAACAAGTTTGATTTATAGTGATTGAATATGAGCACAGCAGGAATAGAAGAGACGTCCCAGATCAGTGCAGAATCCCAATGCATCAGCTTAGTGCTAGTAGGAATAGCAAAGTGACAACTCAGTGTTTTATAACAACAAATGGGCTTGTTAGGAAAGAAACTAGAGAAGTCATCTCTTTATTGCACTGATGATGTTCCCTAGTTTAGGTAATGAAAACAACCAAGCTCAGAGTGCTCCAAGGACACCTCATTAGATTGGTTTCCCAAATTTTGGGTTTCAAGAGTCACTGGTCTTGTACAATCCTAGTAGTAGACATCTTTTGCTAAGATTTGGGGGCTGAGATGGGAATTTGAGGTAGGCAGTTTCAAGTGTTGGATGGAATCTAAACCTCAAGATTATTCTGGATTTATATTCAGGAATGGCCATTCCTCTTCACTCTGGTTCACTTATTTTTTAAAGAGATTCCGAGATATAAATGAAAACCATCTCAAGATCTTCATGACACACAGGCTCCATGGGGACTGCTATTTCTGAAGCCCCTAACATATGGAATAGATCAGATATCCAATTTCAAAAAAAATGACATAAATATAGTATTTAATAAATGTAGTAAGAGCTTTGGTGGAGCAGTGGTTAGACTGCAGTATTGCAGGCTAATTCTGCTGACTGTCAACAGTTTAATCCTGACCATCTCAAGGTTGACTCAGCCTTCCATCCTACCAAGGAGGGTAAAATGAGAACCCATATAGTTGAGGACAATATGCTGACACTGTAAACCAGAGTCAGCATATTACTGACAGAGAGGGCTGTAAAGCACTGTGAAGCGGTATATAAGTTTAAGTGCTATTGCTACTTCTTCTAAAGGAAACCTGGCAAATCCACACAGTCAAGAAGCATGGTGAGATCTACCTACTTGCCTCCATCTCTATCTACGGTGCCTCAATAGAACTTGCCATCACAATGGCTGGAAATAGCTTCTCTAGAATGAATCCCCTTCAGATGTATCATCCCTGGCTAGGAGAGAATATAGTTATAGTTCACACCTCTATTGATTGTATCTAGTCAAGAAAAGCTATTTATCTGTCCTTTTTTTTAAAGTAGACATTTAAGCTATTTTCAGTCTATGTTGTTTTACATGTTATAAGGTATTACATATTATTGTGTTTTTCTGGTGTCTGTTGTATTGTAAGTCAAACTGGAATTTAATTTAGAAAGAAAGGCAGAATATAATTCTAATTATATACATGCTGTGAATCTATTGTGATTAAGCCAGTTTCGGCTTCAATTAAGAAAAATCCTGTAAATGACTGGGATATCCACTCCATTTTCTGTCTCTAGTGATAAAATCCTCATCTTCTTGACAATTTAAAAAGTATCTGCTAGTATGGAAGCTTGTCTCATTTTTATTTTTCTTACCTAATGCTGACATTGCTCAATAACACACACACACACAAAGAAAGGACAGAAGAAGTGCTATTCCTGAGTTTACTAGAGAAGTACTTTAAAAAATATACACCACTATTTATTGATCATTATTTCTTTCTGTAATTATTTATCGATTACCTGTTTCCCAAAGGACTCAAAGCAGTTTATAAAACTATGTACTAAACTACAGGCAGTTAAAACCTTTAACAGCCTAAGCAACCTAAGTAAGGTGGTTCAATAGCATCACCACCCAAACATAGTGCAAAATAAAATAAGTTTTTAAAGTCTTTCACAAAGCCAAAGGGTTAGGAGCATTTTATATCTCAGGGGGCAACATGGACAGACACTGGTGCAGTCATCAAGATGCAGCCACTGAGATTCATATTGTCAAGCTCCTACTCCGCTCGTTCCCTGCGGAATGGAAACACTTGTCATTCTTTCCATCAATGATTACAGAAGATGGACCACGTCCGGACTGACTAGATGGTCCACTAAGTACTCGAGGCTGAACTTTAAAGATAATAACCAGCATTTTGAATTGGGCCCGGAAAGAGATCCGTAGCCAATGCAGCAATTACAGCATAGGTGCAATGCTACTAAATCCAATGCCTCTGGTTACCAGATTAGCTGCTAAATTTTGCATTAAATGAAACATCTAAGTTGTCTTCAAAGGCAGCCATCACTGTAGCATGAAGATCCAGATGGAATAGCTTTCTGTGTGAAACTGTGTTTAAATTTTTGTGCCTCATTTTCTCCTTGCTCCTCCTTTTTTTTTTTAAATCTCTTTCAATAAATTCTTACATATATTTGGCTGGTGATCAAAGTGTGATTTTTCTCGGAACTTTGAAGGCATGTATCTAGACTAGGGCTATGCAATGCTTTGAAGGAGTGATTTAACAAAGCGCTGATTGAATCCCCCCATCAAGCTGGATTAATGAATCAAAGCAGAAGACCACTCCCAGGCAGCAAATCAAATTAGATGGCTACAAAGTGAATGGCTAGCCATCTGACACTTAGAGATGCTTGCTCAAATATCAAAGGCATACCACTCCAAATGGTAAATCAGTGGGCATTCTTCAATGCATGCTCTGTCTGGGACTCGAGAAGTGCCTTTGGAAAAGTAAGACATGGAAAGTTTTTGCACTTCAATTAGAGTAGAACGCTCACTGTACTGATTCAGTACAGTATAATTTAGCCTTTTTGCTGAACACTGGTGTTGCTGTCCTAAGTGTTGACACTGATTTGATAGAATGTAATCAATCATAATCATGTACTATCCTTTCTTTATCTTTGCTATCCCTATTTTAAAAGATGCATGAGATTCGAAGAAATATATAACGCATTGAAGATACCCATCTGAAAACTGGGACTATCCTCTAACCAGGGTTTCTGTTAAGATATTTAAATTTAATAGCTGGATCTGTGGGGTTGTGCAATGAGCAAGAACACACAGTTCTAGTTGATTGGTTGGAGAGTGCTGGCTCCCGTGTGAGGCAATCTGCACTGTGATTGGTTGCTGTGAGCGTGGAGGGGGAGTTTCCTATTTCCCCCGCCATTTTCTTCTGTGTTCTCTCTGCGCTCTGTGATTTACCTCACGATGCTCCTCTTTGCCTCGCTATCCTGTCTGCTATAAATATAGATGTAAAATATATTTATTTATATAAAACTACAAGTTCATGTCAGCATCTCTGACTTTATTTGGATACCTCCCTGACAGTTTCTCAACCTCAGCAAGTTTAAATTTGTGTGAACTTCCACAGCCAACATGTTTGTTTCACCAATAAACAAGGCCAGAGCCTTTTTCATGATGACAGTACTCATAACAGATAACAGCAGTTATCTGAATATTGTCCTATTGTAGCCTAAGGAAGAATGTCTTTAAAAAAAAACATATTTCATCTCTTGAAGTGGCTTGAATTCCACCGGTTCAACCTCAGTTGAAGTTCAGTTCTTAGAATTGAACTGAATCATACCCTCTTCAAATCCCCATTTCGAATAAAATTGGAGCTGAAATTGCATAGATCTGAGACAGGGTGCTTGGAAACACTTTGATTATCTAGTTATCTAGAGAAGTGAGTGGATGTGGGCTGGTTTTTCTCACTGATCACCAATTGGTGTGCTGCACTTTATAAATGTCACACTTTTTTCTTGTACACTTTTGCTCAGAATCCAGCCAACCCTCTTTCCAGGCATATTTATTAAACTAACCCCCTGTGGCTTCCGCACCCACTCTTCCTATATTATTCTTCTACGGTGGAATAATAACAACATTCTTCTAGACATCAAAGACAGATGCAATCTTCCTGCATAGATTAAAAAATCTGCTTCATAAGGAAACCACATTCATATCTTAATGTTTCCCCCTGATGACAATTGCATTAGCAGCTTTAAAATTTTGCAATATTCTCAGAGAATTTATGATTTTTATTTTAAAAGATTAACATTTTTTAAAAATAGGATATGATGGCCTGCTGGCTAAGTTGCTGGGTTTGTCATCTAGAAGTTGGCAGTTTGAGATCCAAGTAATTGGTAACAGGTTGAGCTCCCGTTCTTTCCCCAGCTCCTGCCAACCTAGCAGTTCAAAAGCATGCAAATGCAAGCACATAAATAGATAACACTTCGGTGGAAAGGTAACAGCATTCTGTGCACTTCGGCATATAATCATGATGGTCACATGACCATGGAAGAGTCTTCAGACAATGCTGGCTCCAGAAACACAGATGACCACCAGCCCTAGAGTTGGATACCACTGGACAGGATAAACTTTTACCTTTACCTTTTATAAAACATTTTTTAACATTCTAAGGTGATCCAGTTTGTTTAAGCAGTTTAAATCACCTGGCTAGAAACCAGGAGACTGTGAGTTCTAGTCCCACCTTAGGTGCAAAATCTGCTGGGTGACATTGAACGTATCACACTTTCTCAGTCCTAGGAAAGAGCCAATGGCAAACCACTTCCGAAATCTTGCCAAGAAAACTGCAGGAGTTAATCCAGACAGTTGCCAGAATTCAACAATGACTCAAAGGAAACAAAAAACAAACAAACAAAACCCTCTAGTATCAATTTTCAGTTTCATCTTTAGGTGAATCATTATTCCCATAAGGAACTCTAATAGGCTCCTTCCAATATTCCCTGACTTCAGTTTCATGCTAAATAATTTATCGGTTTTATTTTTAATTCTGTTCACTCTGCTGGAGCCTCCTTGTTTAGAATATTTCATCTTCTTCCAAAACATTTTCCCCAATCGACACTGCTCTACAATTTCTCTGACTGCATTCATTTCTTTATCTCTTTGACTATATTTTTCCACTTATTTTTATCTCTGTGTTATGCAAGATCTCTCTCCTCATATATTTTTTTATTATTCATTCTCTTAATAGGAGTTTCCTTCCTTGTCCACAGCTTCTTTTACCTCGGTGTTCCACTTCACTTCCTTTTTCATAATTTTTATTAGTACACTTCTATTTTTGTGGTACTCTTTCATAACATTGTTTTCACTCAGTTCCAAGCAACTTTTCACATCCAGTCCTGACATTATCAAAAGCTGTTCTGTCCCACATTCTTAAACTTCTGTCATCTTTACAATTTTTCTCAGTCTTTCATCATAAACAATCAATTCTCTCTTGCTCTTCAATATAATAAAAGATAAATATAATAAAAGGTTAAATATTCTTTTATCATGTCTTTGCACATATAGATTTATGCCAAAACCAACTATTCAACACAGATATTTTTCTTAACAGATTGTCACCAAAAAATAATCATTTTTATTAATTCTTGGGGACCCCAAATGTTCCAATGTTTTGTTCTATATTCTTTCATCTTGTTTTCACCCAACATAATTTCCACCCCATAGATGACATTAATTCGAAACATTGCAGTGCTTCCCAAAATTCATTCCTTGTTCTTCAATTATTACCATATATTAGAGTGTAATTTGTAAATATCACAAATCCATGAATTCTTATTTTAAGAGAAAAACACAGTTGAAAAGGACTTGGAAGTCTTGTAGTCCAACCCCCTGTGGAAACAGGAGATCCTGTAGCATTCCAGACAATTGGTTGACCAGTCTCTTCTTAAAAGCCTCCGGTGATTGAGCACCTACAACTTCTGAAGGCAATTCCACTGCTTAATTGTTCTCAGTGTTATGAAATTCATCCTTAGGTCTAGGCTGGTTTTCTCCTTGATTAGTTTCCATTCATTCTTTCTTGTCTTGCTTTCTGGTACTTTGAGAAATAGGTTGATCTCCTCTTCTTTGTGGCAACCCCTCAAATATTGGAACACTATCTTGTCACCTCTATTTCTTCTTTTAATTAAACTAAACTAACTTGAATTCCTGAAACCATTCTTCATATGTTCTAGCCTCCCATTCCCTAATCATCCTTGTTACATTTTTTCACATACATCCACAATGTAGATGATATCAATTTCTGCTTTCTGACATACATTCTAGCATACATTATCTCCCACTATCAACTCAGTATCAATTCTGCTCTTCAGATCTTTACAGTACAATTTGGTTGATCCTCTGGTTTGGCCAGCACATAGTCAATCTCATTACTTCCGCAGTCTCTATTTTCTATCTACAATTTTCATGTATACCTTTTGCAATCAGTTTACATTTGGAATGTATGCTCTAATAAAAATGCATTGGGAACTATTTATATTCTTCAATGCAGGTATTGGCTTTAGCAGGAAAGAACCAGACCAGCATATCTGCAACAGCATTTATTGACTCAAAAATGAAAAATGAAAAACTGTAGGCAAATGCCTGTTATTTATACTCTAGGTCCACAGGGCCTTAACCAATCATAAACTAGGAAAAACCCATCCAGATATAATTGTTCTGAACTTCCTTCCACAGTAGGAGTCATGTAAAGGTTAGTTTCACTTTAGATCAATTTAACAGTTAAGGTCATATAAAGGTTAGTTTTAGTTTACATCAGATTAGTGGTTATGGTCATGTAAAGGTTAATCCCCTTTAGCACAACTATATACATTTAATACATAACAGCAGGGATGAACAGGCAAATCTTTTTTCATGATGGCACAAAACACTTTTATCACGTTAGTGTCATTATGGTTAGAAATGGATGCCTATCTCCAAAGCCTTTGGCAAAAGCAATGTGATCCTCAAGACTTCATCATAATTTCAACTGGGAAGCTGAGCATCCTAGATCGAGTCAAGTCCAAAAATGCCAGAGAATTCCTGGAAGCTTGGCATTCAGACAAATTGGCCATCAACAGGCCCATAGAGATGAACACAGCATTCAAAAAACACAATCCAAAACCTAAAAAGAAAATAAAAAGACCAAAACACTTCCTTGCCAGCAATCAGCACCTAATAAACAGAGATGAACACCAAGATTAATACCTGATTAACAATCAAAAGTAAACAATATCCCAATGAAAGAACTACCAGCTCAGACAAATGATCAAGCAATAAACAACAGCCGTTTCAAAGAACAATCAAGAACATTCCTACCAACAGGACAAACTTGTATATAAACAGAGAGCAAACCTCACTCCCATTTAGCACTCATGATGTTACTAGTTGGGTAATGAAATATCTGCAAGAAAACAACCAAGCTTGGAGAGCACCAAGCACCTCATGATCCCGGAAATGGTTATTTGTAGTCAAGACAACCAAATGAGTGTTGTGCACACATTACAATTAAATCAGTAAGAATGGTAAGATGGTTGTATTCCTGCTGGTTACATAAGAGAATCCATATAATGTACTGAAGTGCTATAATGAACTCAGAAGTAAACCCAATGACACTCAGTGGGGTTTGTTCCCAGAAAGCAACGTTGCACCCAAAACATGGGAAGAGGCCCCAGTGAGATCACTAGACATAAGTTTAGTTTTATGCAGCTTTCATTTGCCTCAGTGAGGCATTTTGGACTATGAAGGTGACATCTTCTCCCCCATTCAATCAAAGAGGTAATTCAAGCCATTGTGAAACAAGGCACCCTTTGAAGTTTTACACAACCCTACTCTATGATGAAACATTTTTATGATTAGAAATGTGCAGATCATTTTTACTGCCTATTTTGCAGAGCAGATTTCTTATTTGGCAGATTTATGTCTGGACTTTTAATAAAATATCTGGACATAAATTTGCTGATCGACTTAGGGGCAGAAAATGTACAATGCAGTATTGGGTTTTTCTTTCTTTTCCCAGCAAAAATGTTCTGCAGTATGCTGGTGATTCTTGTGGCTACAGCTAGATTCTTTCTTTTTAATAATTTAATTACAGATTACAGCTGAAAAGAATAGCTATGCAAACTACAACTAAATAAAAGGAAAAGAAAAATAGTGTGAAAAAGAAAAAAGAAGTAACCTTTATCCTAACAAGTACACATAATTTAAGAAAATGTATTACCATCTTCTTAAGTTACAACATATACTTTCTTGACCTCATATCTCATGTCTTAGCTAAAGCCGTATTCCCATCATTCATTCCTTATCACCAAAAGTCCAGTAAGGATTGTCAGATATAACTAAATTATCTATCTTAACTTTGATTAATAAACCTACCTTGTATTTCTTTCCTATACTTGCAACCATCTCAATCCTTAACCCCTTCACGTGTCAGTTCGATCAGGGTTGTGCCTTGAGCACACGTGCGTGGGGCAATCAAAAATAGTTTCTGGCATGCACAGAAGCAAAATCCAAAATGGCAGCACCCATGGATACATGGAAGGAACCAGCTCTGTGATGTCATCATGGAGTTACTACCTACTCTATAGAACTGGATAGAAGCAGTAGGAACCCACCTCTGGTAGCGTACCACAACTTGATTTCTTGTCATCTTTTTTTTATCCTTCCTCCCAAATCTTTCAGAATTTTAGCAACTCTTTTTTGTATACTCAGTAAGAGAAAATCATCCTTTCTGTCACTTCTTAAAAAGTCTTTTAAAACTTTAGGAGATCTCATTTGTACATCCAGTTTTTAAAAAATACATATCTGTGCAACAACTAACACCTAGATAAGCAGGAAACAGCATCAAGTAACCAAGCTAGGTATAAATACCCTTATCAAGAAACATTCTAGGGAGCATCCACATTCCAACCAAGATTGGGAGGTCAAGCAATTGTGCATAAATAACCAGCAAACTTCATTCTTTTATTTAATGATATTATTACCATGTTCTGTGGTCTTATGTTATTTTTTGCTCTAAAAGTTGCATTAGGACTTATTTTTGGGTCAGCTCTTATTTTCGGGGAAATACGGTACTAATTGCATCTGTCTGGCTGATGATGTTAACTGGAGCTTATTTTTGGGGTAGGGCTTATATTACGAGCATCCTGAAAAATCATGCTAGGGCTTATTTTCGGGTTGGTTCTTATTTTCAGGAAAGCAGAGAACTTAGCTTGGTAATGAAACATCTTCAGGAAAACAGCTAAGCGTGGGGAATACCAAGAACCTCACAGTTCAACCATGAGCAACGTTTGTTCTCAAGTCTTGGAGTCAAATTTCAAACTTCTGCTAGAACTTCTTTCATCATAAACTTTCTGAGAAATCCCTGTACCCATTTTTTACCCACAGCAAAATTGTTTTCTTTCCCTATCTATAAATATCCTTTAAAATGAGTCATAATGTTCTGATCTTCTTAAAGAGACTAAGATTAGGTCTTTGTAAAGAAAGATGGTAAATATGGTGAAAATTGTTCAGGCTCATCCAGAAAGTGAGCTCATTTAAAAAAAAAACGTTTGAGAATTTTTTTCTTCATGAATTCCATTGTGAAGTGTAGCCTATGGTAAAAACGTTCAAGGACTTTAACAGTTTCTTTTTGATTTTTTGTTCCCTGCATAATACAACGCTATTGATTTTGCAGCATTTTTATTAGACTCATCATACTTTTAATATGCAACATGGTCAATTCTCATAGTCCTAATTCTTTCTTTTTCACTTCATACATTTACTTAATAATTAATCCATTTCTAATTTTCACTTTAACCAGGTTTTTTTTCCCCTTTCTTATAAGCCTTTTTCATCATTTAATTGCCTCATTTCTAGTTAGTGCATTCCATGTATAGTATCTGAGGTGCCATATATTCTTCCAAAGTTTCTGGCAAATAACCGAACGTTTTAATTAAATGTTTATGAGATGGCAAATCTATAAGTAAAACAGGATTTAATTTCTCTTGATAAGAACTAGCCAGTTTATGAAATAAAGGTGGTGTGATGGATCCTGAGATGGTTTGTAATTTTAATTAAACCAATTAAAGTTGGTGTAAGACTTTGGATGAGAGTTGCTGATACCAAATATAATCTATTCATAGAAAAAAATGTTTGTGCTGTTGAAGGTGTGCAGAATTATTAACTTCTTTCCACTGACAACCCAGTAAATTGAGTATCACACAAAAAACTAATCTTTGGTAAAGTTTGTTATTGTAGTATTTAAGCTTTAGTTATACGACACAAAAGTCTCTTGCCTTGAGGTCTCTGCCTCTTATGGTTTCCTGCCTTGAGCAGAAGATTAGACTAGAAGACCTCTGATGTCCTTTCCAGCCCTATGTTTTATTTTTTATTGAAACTTAAACAAAAATGCATTTGCCTTTTGATTTTCATACTGATATAATTAGAAATATCCTGTATTGCATATTATAGGAATTGTCTTTAGAATTGGTAAATACTTGTATGTATTTATTTTTTGAAGAAAGGCCAAATCTGGCTTTGTAACTTTTTTAAAAAAACTTATAAATTAATACTTTTCAAGCAATCTGAAGACTTTTATTTTCAAGAAAATTATTTTAATTTTTAACCACTCAAAGTTTTAACCGCTGTTGTTCAAACAGTCTGCCTGGACTATACATCTCGCTTAAATGCAAAATTCAATCTAAATGTTCAACACTTCTGCTCCCTTCCTCCACTTCCCTCTCCCCACCAATGAAGCATCCACTACCAAAAAGTAAATTGTTATAACCACTTAGCAGTCAAAGAAGAAGTGAGAAAAAGTAGCATAACTTTATTACCTTAGGATCTAAGTGAGAATTAACAGGATAAAAAGAGACCAAAGCGATATTTTCTATGTATTTATTTCGCTCTTTTACAAGTAGTCCTCACTTAATTACCAATCACTTAGCAACAGTTCAAAATTACAACCACTGTAAAAACATAACATTGGGTCGGTCATGTGCTTAAGAACCAGAATGAGCTATGATAATAATTCTATGCTCAGTTACTCTTGTAAACCCAGGACAATCTCAGAGGTAGGTTTCTACCAGTTCGGACCGGTTCTATAGAGTAGGTAGTAAGCCGCTGGTGGTTCTGGTCCATGGACACCACCATCTTTTTTTGCGGGGGGAAATGTTTTTGAATTTTTTTGGTTTTTTTTCCTGCTGCACATGTGCAGAAGCCATGTTTCCAGCACTGCACATGTGTCACCATCTTTTTTTTGGCTTCTGATTTTTTTGGATTTTTTTGTGATTTTTTTTGTATTGTGCATGCACACCCACACAGCGCGCCCAGGCGGCGCACCCAGGCAGCGCACCCAGGCAGCGCACCCAGGCGGTGCACCCAGGCGGCGCACCCAGGCAGTGCATCCACGGTGAACATATCTAATATTCCCTTCTCTTCCTATTTTCCCCACAACAACAACTCTATCAAGTGAGGTAGGCTGAAAAAGAGTGACTGGCCCAAAATCATCCAGCTGGCTTTCACTGCTAAGGCAGAACTAGAATTTACATTCTCCTGCTTTCTAATCTGGTGCCTTAACCACTAGACCAAATCTGCTCTTTGATATATGCTCAAAATAGATAAAAGTAAGAAAAATAAAATTTCACAAAGAAGCAAAAAAGCTTGAATGATTTGAATGATCCATTTTGCCTTTTTCCCCAGTGGTATAGAGTCTTCTAACTGCAAGAGAGATAAGTTTTATTTATTTGCTAGATTTATATCCCATCTGTCTTCTAAAAGCTCAAGGGAGATTTCATAGTACTCCCATCTGCAGCAGCGTGGGACAGGTTAATCTGAAAAGGACTGATTAGCCCAAAATCACCTAGTGCCTGATATTGGATATGAATTTGTGTCTCTTCATTCCTAATCCAACACTCAGCTCACCTCAGCTACCTAGATGCACCGTATAGATAATCCTCCATTTACAGCCACAATTGAACCCAAAAATTCTGTTACTAAGTCAGACAGTTGTTAAGTGAATTATGACCTTTCTTGCCATAACTGTTAAATGAATCACTGCAGATGTTAGCTTAGTAAGACAGTTGTTAAATGAATCTGGCTTCCTCATTGACTTTGTTTGTCTAAAGGTCACAAAAAGTGATGACATGACCTCGGGATATTGCAACAGTCACAAATATGAGTCAGTTGCCAAGGGCCTGAATTTTGATTATGTGACTATGGGGATCCGCAACAGTCATAAATGTGAAAAAAGGTCACAAGTCCCTTTTTCCCCCAATGCCATTGTAACAGTCACTAAACGAATGGATGTAAGTCAAATATTACCTGTATTGGTGCAATATGGAGGTTGTGACATGACTTGTTCCTAAATTGGGTTATCTGCCATTTGCAGTTTGCTATCTTCGTTTTGTAAATCAGACTTTGTTTCCTCAAGTAATTCAAGATTCAGTTCTTGGACTATTAAGCAGCTTTCACTGAATAAATGCTGTATAATCCTCACTTTCTTTAAAAATAGCAAGTTTAATTGGAAATCTCCACTGAATAATCCTTCTACACTTTCCTCCCTTTTCAAATGATCAAGAGCCAGATCTTGTAACATCATTATTGTAATGCTATATAAGAGGTCTTGTATCTCTCTTAGACCTACCATCACCTTTTCTTTAATAGTACATCTAACAAATGTTGCAATAATGTCTTTCAGGTAAAAAAAAAAGGAAACCTCAGAGCCTAATAGGGTCTCTGTATATCCTTTCAAGGTCATACTCTGTAAAATCCAGCTGACATATCATTTATTTTAACCAGATGGTAACACTGGCAGACATTCTCTCTTTTTTAAAAACTGAATAAACCCTCTCCTTGTTAACCTTAACTGTCTTGGTTTATTTTTGCACCACGTTAATTTGTACATTCATTTTCCCTTTGTAAGACCTTGATTTTTGTTCCTAAATATTGTGCTAAAATGAATTCTGAAGGGGCTGTTTCTGCCACATTATTGTATCTGCAAGCTAATTTGGGATCATTTAATTTTTCTAAAGGCAGTAGGCTGGTCCCATTTGTTTAATAATTGATTTTGAAATGCAAACCATTTTAATAAGTTATCACCCTCCCAGTATTATTGTCCCCATTTGGGAATCCTTTGGATTTTTCATTCCCTCCTGATGTAACAGAATATGATTAACTTCTACAATGGAGGATTTCAAATTTTAAGTTTTAAATGTTTGTTTTGGCAAGTGGAAGGGGCCTCTCCCCATAACTCTAACTTAAGTGGATACATTTCCTTGATGGAGTTGGTAATTCCAATTGATAGAATTTCACACTGGTTTGTAGCTGTGTAGAAGTGTATCCTGTAGACCTGGCTGTTGGCAGATTCTCACACAAAATGCTATACTTGGTGAGAAGAATGTGTCCCTTTGGATAGTGAGATGGGCAGCATATAAATTAAGCAAATACTGTGGTCAATAAACAAATGTGGCAGCCATTAAGTGGTTGATAAGCAAATCTATTGTACCCAATGAGTGGTTGTTGTTGTTTTTGCCAGAAATCAAAAATAAAAGCCAGTTTCTGGCAAAAAAAAAAAAAAAAAAGACCCCAAAATCACAGTTGTGATTATCAGATGCTGCAAATGGCTATAAAGTAGACCCAGTTGCCAAAATGAAAAATGCACCTAAAATGCAATCATGTGACCACAGGGGGGTGGAGAAGATATCCGAACTTTGAAAACAGGTCATAAGTAGCTCTGGAGAAGTTCATCATAACTTAGAATATTTCTAAGCAAACAGTTATAAATCGAGGACTACTATAATCCCTGAACAAATGAAATATTTCCATATGTAAAGTCCCATGAAATTAGCAAATCTACATTTAGCACGCACCTAAAATATTTTTTTATCTAGATGCATGTTTCTCTTTCATATCCCCTGACATTTAAGATAATATCCTTCAATTAACTGGTACTCAATGTTACGACATTTCAGAATTAGGATTCAAGGCAAAGCATTCTTAGCTATGGGATTGTCATTTTATGCTAGCAACATCAAGCATAGCTGTAATTCAGAGTTCGGATTTCTGCTGTATTCAGCCTTGCGAGATCTCAAAATTCATTCGACTTTTTTTTTTATTGAATAAGAATATAGCATATTTTAAACAGAAATTGGAAAATGCATTTCTTGGCATTTTATATAGCATATGGAATTTCTTCCACATTTTTTGTAATATGGTTTTGTGATTCCCCCCCCCTCTTTTTCTGTGTCCCTCTCACCCAACATATGGTCTCAAAAAGGCTTTTTATTATTATTGAGGTTTTTTTTCTTTTAGAAAAATGAAAATAAGCATATTTATTGGAGTGCAACATCTCCAGATATACACTTTGTAAAATAGCTATAGAATCTCCAAAACTTATTGTTCTTTGTGCAAATATTTTCTTCTTTCCTAGTTGCTCATCTATGACAGAAGAGGTAATTCTGTGGATCATCTCTTGTTTCTACTATCTTCTTCTTAGAACATAGAAAAATAGAGTTGGAAGAGACCTTGGAAGTCATGTAGTTCAACCCCCTGCTTGGGCAGAAGAGTCTATACAAGTTCAAACAAATAGCTTTCCAGTCTCTTCTTGAAAGCCTCCTGTGAAGGGGCACCCAAAACTTCTGAAGGCATTAATTGATTGTTCTAACTTGTAATGCATTATCCTTATTTCCAGGTTGCTTCTCTCCTTGATTAGTGTCCATCCACTGTTTCTTATCTTGCCTTGATAATTTGGAAAATAGTTTGCCACCTTCCCCTCTTCTTCTCTTGTTTTTTTCTATCTAATGAGATAATGAATAATTGTCTCTGGGAGGTTTTGTAAGTTTGGATGCTGTTCCAAAACCTGAGAAAGCTATTCAACCAGAAATAACATAGTGACATGTGTCATATGACTCTTTAAAGTAATGGTTTATCTTCTCAAAGTATAGGATTTGTTTGTTTAGAAGTCTGTTGAGAAGACAGAAATTTGGTCACTACTGCTTGGTATTCTCAAATTTTGCCTTTAACATTTAAATTTTACATTTCCAAATCTTTACCTTTTATGGAAAAACCCGATGCAACTTTCTCAGCATAATTTTCAGGAGTGCTTTGCCATTATTTTGTGAGCAGTGGCTCAGTCGTTAAGATGCTGGGCTTGCCAGCAGGAAAGCTGGCAGTCCAGCTGGTAAGACCTGAATACCGCATGATGAGGTTACCTGCTATCCTCGCCCCAACTCCTACCAATTTAGCAGTTTGAAAGCATGCAAATGCAAGTAGATAAATAGGTACCACTTTGGTAGAAAGGTAACAATGCTCTGTGATGTCATGCTGGCCATATGACCACAGAAATGTCTTTGGACAGTACTGGCCCAATTGCCTTAAATTGAGATGAGTAGTGTGCCCTATAGATGGCAATGACTAGAGGAGTAAAATCTGCAGGGACCTCTTCACCTTGTCATTATTTTCTTTCTAGGACTGGCCCAGAGTCATTCAGTTGGCTTTTACGCCTAAGGCATGACTAAAATTCACAGTCACCCAGCTTTGAGTCCAGGTACTTTAACCACTTCACCAAATTGGCAGTCATTTAGATTTAAATACTTGCTCTAAATAATTGAATGAACAATTGAGATTGTCACCTATGCCAAAAATAAACTAGCCGTCTCAATTGTCTCCCATCTCTAAATTATGTTTCAGCTTGAAAGGAGAGTTAATTTCTAAGCAGAATTATGACAATTGCCTCCAGTCATAAAACTCTTTCCTGTAATTACCTGGAAGTAAATCACTCTGTTGCTTAACAGATGGAGGGGAGGCGGCTGAAAACCAGCTGTCTGCAATGGCTGCTACACTTAGAGTTAAAATGTTAGAATTGTTGCTCACACATGAACATTTTGGGCACAAAATATACATCCTTATATTATTACAAATGTTCTGGGGAGTAGTGGGGGATGCCAGCTTTCCAAATTAGTGTTCTTTTTTTAAAATATGTCCAATTCAATCTTCTACTGTTTAGGTACCTTATTCGCTAATCTGAATGTTTCTTTTCAATATATGTTTCCTGTCTATTTTTGTTTCTGAGAGAGCATGATGATCTCTGGATTATCAGCAGGCCATCAGAAATGGTTATAAAATAACTTTGCTGATGGTAAAAGAAGACAATTCAGATTGAGTTTAAGGCTGCTCTGTTTTATTGTCCTCACTCCAAATTGTTTGATGGAATTATTGCAGTCCAGATCAGCATAGTTATATTTTGCAGGCCTCTCCAGGAGCTATGGTACAGCTAGACCTTGACTTACGACCGGTTATTTAAGGGCTGCAGTTGCACCAGACTCAAAACAAGTGTTTTATGGTTATCATGAAACATCGTGTGACCCCCCCTCCCAATCACATGGTTGCATTTTAAGCACTCGGAAGACTGTTCACATGTATGACTGATTACCAAATGCCCTGCAATCATGTGATTGCCTTTTGCAATTTTCTCTGCCAGGTTCACCAGAAAGTCAGTGGGGAAGCTGGCAGGAAAGACTGCAAGTGCAGGGACATTGGATTTGAGATCGATTCCCCCAGTGTGCTGAGAGATCTCTCCTCCTCTCCTTGTGGAGTGGACCTCAAATCTGGTGAAAGTGCTAGCCTTTCAGAATGATAACATTGCTAGGATTTTCACCAGATTTCAGGTTCATTCACCAATCCCTTAATGTGCTAGAAGAATGGACCTCTACACAAGCAAGTACCATCATTCTCATGATCAATCTCCCTAGTGGAGAGCCTGGACCTGCTGGGCATAGTGAGATGACCATACCCTTTCTTTACACCACCATGCCCAGGTGGCCCTTCAATGACTACAACTAGGAAAGCTGGGGTTGCAGTTGTTGAGCATAGTAGTCATGTGGCATCTCACTTAATGATCACCTCACTCAATGATCAAGATTCTAGTCCAAATTGTGATAATAAATGGAGGACTACTGTAGCTTAATCCTCTTCCATCTCTACATCTATCATTTCCCATTTCCACTCCATTGGAAATGGATCCCACTCCAAGATGGCGCCGACGATGGCTGCCTCGGTGAAATGCTCTCTCTCAGAGAATAATCAGAACTGCAGAAAAAATAATTGCTGCCAACCTGCCTTCCATTGAGGACCTGTACACTGCACAAGTCAAAAAGAGGGCCGTGAAAATATTTACTGACCCC